>AWWV01006768.1:0-29394 GCA_001974805.1 Corchorus capsularis
TTTTCCTAGTTACACTTCCCCATCGGAAGGTGTTGATAGTTTTCCAGTCTTCCTCTTTATCGAAGGTGTTGTTCAATTCCCAATTTGCCTTCCCCACTGGAAGGTGTAGTCTAATTGCCAATTCCCAGCTTGCCATTCGCAGTCGGAAGGTGTTTTTTAGCTTTCCTAGTTTGCACTTCCCCGTTGGAAGGTGTTGTTTAAATTCTGAGTTTGCCCTTCCCCACCGGAAGGGGTGTCTAATTGCCAATTCCCAGCTTGCCTTTCGCAGTCGTAAGGTGTTGTTCAGTTTTTTTAGTTTGCCCTTCCCAATCGGAAGGTGTTGATTAGTTTTCCAGTCTGCCCTTCCTTATCGGAAGGTATTGTTTAGTTTTCCCATTTTGCCCTTCCCCATCGGAAGGTGTTGTTTAAATTTCAGTTTGCCCTTCCCCACTGGAAGGTGTAGTCTAATTGCCAATTCCCAGCTTGCCATTCGCAGTCGGAAGGTGTTTTTTAGTTTTCCTAGTTTGCCCTTCCCCGTTGGAAGGTGTTGTTTAAATTCTGAGTTTGCCCTTCCCCACCGGAAGGGGTTGTCTAATTGCCAATTCCCAGCTTGCCTTTCGCAGTCGTAAGGTGTTGTTCAGTTTTTTTAGTTTGCCCTTCCCAATCGGAAGGTGTTGATTAGTTTTCTAGTCTGCCCTTCCTTATCGGAAGGTATTGTTTAGTTTTCCCATTTTGCCCTTCCCCATCGGAAGGTGTTGTTTAATAATCAGTTTGCCCTTCCCCACTGGAAGGTGTTGTCTAATTGCCAATTCCCAGCTTGCCCTTCGCAGTCGGAAGGTGTTGTTTAGTATTCCTAGTTTACCCTTCCCCGTCGGAAGGGGTTGATAGTTTTCCAGTCTACCCTTCCTTATCAGAAGGTGTTGTTTAGTTTTCCCAGTTTGCCCTTCCCCATTGGAAGGTGTTGTCTAAATGCCAATTCCCAGCTTGCCCTTCGCAGTCGGAAGGTGATCTTTAAATTCCAGTTTGCCCTTCCCCACTGGAAGGTGTTGTCTAATTGCCAATTCCCAGCTTGCACTTCGCAGTCGGAAGGTGTTGTTTAGTTTTCCTAGTTTGCCATTCCCCGTGGAAGGTGTTGATTAGTTTTCTAGTCTGCCCTTCCTCGTCGGAAAGTTTTGTTTAGTTTTCCCATTTTTCCCTTCCCGGTCGGAAGGTGTTTTTTAGTTTTCCCAGTTTGCCTTTCCCCATCGGAAGGTGTTGATTAGTTTTCCCATTTTGCCCTTCCCGGTCGGAAGGTGTTTTTTAGTTTTCCCAGTTTGCCCTTCCCCATCGGAAGGTGTTGATTAGTTTTCCCATTCTGCCCTTCCCGGTCGGAAGGTGTTTTTAGTTTTCCCAGTTTGCCCTTCCCCATCGGAAGACGTTGATTAGTTTCCAGTCTTCCCTTCCTCTTCGGAAGGTGTTGTTTAGTTCTCCTAGTTTGCCCTTCCCAATGGAAGGTGTTGTCTAATTGCCAATTCCCAGCTTGCTCTTCCCAGTCAGAAGTTGTTGTTTTGTTTTACTAGTGTGCCCTTCCCCGTCGGAAGGTGTTGTTTACCAGTTTGCCCTTCCCCACCAGAAGGTGTTGTCTAGTTCTCCTAGTTTCCCCTTCCCCACCGGGAAGTGTTGTCTAGTTGCCAATTCCCAGCTTGCCCTTCGCAGTCGGAAGGTGTTGTTTAGTTTTCCGAGTTTGCCCTTCCCCATCGGAAGGTGTTGATTAGTTTTCATGTTGCCCTTCCCAGTCGGAAGGTCTTGTTTAGTTTTCCCAGTTTGCCCTTCCCCATCGGAAGGTGTTGTAAGTTTCCCAGTCTGCCCTTCCACATCAGAAGGTGTTGATTAGTTTTCCCATTTTGCCCTTCCCAATCGGAAGGTGTTGTTTGAAGTCCCAGTTTGCCCTTCCCTGCCGGAAGGTGTCGTTTAGCTCTCCTAGTTTGCCCTTCCCCACTGGAAGGTGTTGTCTAATTGCCAATTCCCAGCTTGCCCTTCGCAGTCGGAAGGTGTTGTTTAGTTTTCCTAGTTTGCCCTTCCCCGTCGGAAGGTGTTGATTAGTTTTCTAGTTTGCCCTTCCTCGTCGGAAGGTGTTGATTAGTTTTCTAGTTTGCCCTTCCTCGTCGGAAGGTGTTGTTTAGTTTTCCCATTTTGCCCTTCCCCACCGGAAGGTGTTGTTTAATTCCTAGTTCGCCCTTCCCCATAGGAAGGTAATGTTTAGTTTTCCAATTTTGCCCTTCCCGGTCGGAAGGTGTTGTTTAGTTTTCCCAGTCTGCCTTTCCCCATCAGAAGGTGTTGATTAGTTTCCAGTCTGCCCTTCCTCTTCGGAAGGTGTTGTTTAGTTTTCCCATTTTGCCCTTCTCAATCGGATGGTGTTGTCTTGTTGCCAATTCCCAGCTTGCTCTTCCCTGTCGGAAGTTGTTGTTTTGTTTTCCTAGTGTGCCCTTCCCCGTCGGAAGGTGTTGTTTACCAGTTTGCCCTTCCCCACTAGAAGGTGTTGTCTAGTTCTCCTAGTTTGCCCTTCCCCACCGGGAGGTAAATTCTATTTGCTAACTCCCAACTTGCCTTTCCACTGTCGAAAGGTGTTGTTTAGTTTTCCTAGTTTGCCCTTCCCCGTCGGAAGGTGTTGTTTAGTTTTCCCATTTTGCCCTTCCCAATCGGAAGGTGTTGTTTGAAGTCCCAGTTTGCCCTTCCCTGCCGAAAGGTGTCGTTTAGCTCTCCAAGTTTGCCCTTCGCAGTCGGAAGGTGTTGTTTAGTTTTCCTAGTTTGCCCTTCCCCGTCGGAAGGTGTTGATTAGTTTTCTAGTCTGCCCTTCCTCGTCGGAAGGTGTTGTTTAGTTTTCCAATTTTGCCCTTCCCGGTCGGAAGGTGTTGTTTAGTTTTCCCAGTTTGCCTTTCCCCATCGGAAGGTGTTGATTAGTTTTCCAGTCTGCCCTTCCTCATCGGAAGGTGTTGTTTAGTTTTACCATTTTGCCCTTCCCCATCGGAAGGTGTTGTTTACCAGTTTGACCTTCCCCACAAGAAGGTGTTGTTTAGTTCTCCTAGTTTTCCCTTCCCCACCGGAAGCTGTTGTCTAGTTGCCAATTCCAAGTTTGCCATTCTCAGTCGGAATGTGTTGTTTAGTTTT
Source organism: Corchorus capsularis (assembly GCA_001974805.1). Lineage (NCBI taxonomy): Eukaryota > Viridiplantae > Streptophyta > Magnoliopsida > Malvales > Malvaceae > Corchorus > Corchorus capsularis. The sequence continues at coordinate 3,127 of AWWV01006768.1, forward strand.
CCTAGTGTGCCCTTCCCCGCTGGTGGGTGATGTTTACCAGTTTGCCATTCCCCACCGGAAGGTGTTGTCTAGTTCTCCTAGTTTGCCCTTCCCAACGGAAAGAGTTGTCTAATTGCCAATTCCCAGCTTGCTCTTCCCAGTCGGAAGTTGTTATTTTGTTTTACTAGGGTGCCCTTCCCCGTCGGAAGGTGTTGTTTACCAGTTTGCCCTTCCCCACCAGAAGGTGTTGCTTAGTTCTCCTAGTTTGCCCTTCCCCACCAGGAGGTATTGTCTAGTTGCCAACTCCCAACTTGCCTTTCCACTGTCGAAAGGTGTTGTTTAGTTTTCCTAGTTTGCCCTTCCCTGTCGGAAGGTGTTGATTAGTTTTCCAGTCTGCCCTTCTTTATCGGAAGTGTTGTTTAGGTTTCCCATTTTGCCCTTCCCCATTGGAAGGTGTTGTTTAAATTCCCAGTTTGCCCTTCCCCACTGGAAGGTGTTGTCTAATTGCCAATTCCCAGCTTGCCCTTCGCAGTCGAAAGGTGTTGTTTAGTTTTCCTAGTTTGCCCTTCCCCGTCGAAAGGTGTTGATTAGTTTTCTAGTCTGCCCTTCCTCGTCGGAAGGTGTTGTTTAGTTTTCCCATTTTGCCCTTCCCGGTCGGAAGGTGTTTTTTAGTTTTCCGAGTTTGCCCTTCCCCATCGGAAGGTGTTGATTAGTTTTCTCATTTTGCCTTTCCCGGTCGGAAGGTGTCGTTTAGCATTCCTAGTTTGCCATTCCCCACTGGAAGGTGTTGTCTAATTGCCAATTCCCAGCTTGGCCTTCGCAGTCGGAAGGTGTTGTTTAGTTTTCCCATTTTGCCCTTCCCCATCGGAAGGTGTTGTTTGAATTCCTAGTTCGCCCTTCCCCATAGGAAGGTGTTGTTTAGTTTTCCCTTTTTGCCCTTCACGGTCGGAAGATGTTGTTTAGTTTTCCCAATTTGCCCTTCCCCATCAGAAGGTGTTGATTAGTTTTCCAGTCTGCCCTTCCTCATCGGAAGGTGTTGTTTAGTTTTACCATTTTGCCCTTCCCCATCGGAAGGTGTTGTTTACCAGTTTGACCTTCCCCACAAGAAGGTGTTGTTTAGTTCTCCTAGTTTGCACTTCCCCACCGGAAGCTGTTGTCTAGTTGACAATTCCAAGTTTGCCCTTATTAGTCGGAAGGTGTTTTTTAGTTTTCCTAGTGTGCCCTTCCCCGCCGGTGGGTGATGTTTACCAGTTTGCCCTTCCCCACCGGAAGGTGTTGTCTAGTTCTCCTAGCTTGCCCTTTCCCACCGGAAGGAGTTGTCTAGTTGCCAATTCCCAGCTTGCTCTTCCCAGTAGGAAGTTGTTGTTTTGTTTTCCTAGTGTGCACTTTCCCGTCGGAAGATGTTGTTTACCAGTTTGCCCTTCCCCACCAGAAGGTGTTTTTTAGTTCTCCTAGTTTGCCCTTCCCCACTGGAAGGTGTTGTCTAATTGCCAATTCCCAGCTTGCCCTTCGCAGTCGGAAGGTGTTGTTTAGTTTTCCTAGTTACACCTTCCCCGTCGGAAGGTGTTGATTAGTTTTCCAGTCTACCCTTCCTTATCGGAAGGTGTTGTTCAATTCCTAGTTTGCCCTTCCCCACTGGAAGGTGTAGTCTAATTGCCAATTCCCAGCTTGCCCTTCGCAGTCGGAAGGTATTTTTTATTTTTCCTAGTTTGCCTTTTCCCGTCGAAAGGTGTTGATTAGTTTTCTAGTGTGCCCTTTCTCGTCGGAAGGTGTTGTTTAGTTTTCCCATTTTTCCCTTCCTGGTCGTTAGGTGTTTTTTAGTTTCCTAGTTTGCCCTTCCCCATCGGAAGGTGTTGATTAGTTTTCTCATTTTGCCTTTCCCGGTCGGAAGGTGTCGTTTAGCATTCCTAGTTTGCCAATCCCCACTGGAAGGTGTTGTCTAATTGCCAATTCCCAGCTTGGCCTTCGCAGTCGGAAGGTGTTGTTTAGTTTTCCCATTTTGCCCTTCCCCATCTGAAGGTGTTGTTTGAATTCCTAGTTCGTCCTTCCCCATAGGAAGGTGTTGTTTAGTGTTCCCATTTTGCCCTTCCCGGTCGGAAGGTGTTGTTTAGTTTTCCCAGTTTGCCCTTGCCGGTCGGAAGGTGTTGTTTAGTTTTCCCAGTCTGCCCTTCCTCATCGAAAGGTGTTGTTTAGTTTTCCCATTTTGCCCTTCCCGATCGGAAGGTATTGTTTAAATTCCCAGTTTGCCCTTCCCCATTAGAAGGTGTTGTCTAATTGCCAATTCCCAGCTTGCCCTTCGCAGTCGGAAGGTGTTGTTTAGTTTTCCTAGTTTGCCCTTCCCCGTCGGAAGGTGTTGATTAGTTTTCTAGTCTGCCCTTCCTCGTTGGAAGGTGTTGTTTAGTTTTCCCATTTTGCCCTTCCCGGTCGGAAGGTGTTTTTTAGTTTTCCCAGTTTGCCCTTCCCCATCGGAAGGTGTTGATTAGTTTTCCCATTTTTCCCTTCCCGGTCGGAAGGTGTTGTTTTTTAGACAAGGTCAAGGCATTATCAAACCAAGGCAGCTAAAGGTTTCTTACCTAGCCTTCCTTGTCACACATGATTTAGCTCATCATGATTAAAGGTGTGGCCAAGGCAGATAAGGTTTCTTACCTAGCCTTCCACATCACGAGAAAGAGAGTTTGGCTAGACTCTCTTCCTCAAAATCTGAGATACAAACTCAATGTTGGGACGCCATTACCATTAATTATAACATAGTGGCCACTATAGGACATCATACCTAGATTAATTTCCTAGGCTTCCTAAATTAGAACATATTATAGCTAACTTTAGGACATGCATCTCCAGCAAATACGGGCCCTCAATAAAGTGCACTGCCATAATCATTACAAGATCGCCCCAGCGGAGCAGTCATTTAAGCATTGGTAGGATGAACAATGAAGACTTATCAAGTGTAGCTTTTGTTGTGTCGTGCTTTAAGGGAGTATTCTTATTCCTTTTCTTATTTTCATTTCCATTAAGCCTTTCAATTAAGCTTATGATTTATTACTTGGCTAACATTGTGCATACGTGTTCACCACTAGGAGCTGACACGTGGACCAAGCCCACGATTTGCGGGATTTAGTTTGGAGTAGGGTTTAGTTGGTCACGGAGGGGCGGTTGTGTCCTAATTACTCCCTTGGTCCTCTCTTAGGCTAAGATTGCTTGGCTGGCCTAAGAGTAGTACTATGGGATGTCAATCAGGAGGGGAAAGAGAATTAAGCTAAACATGCAAGGTTCGGAAGCTTGGCTGCCAAGTTTCTCAAGCATCAAATGCGATGGAACTCCGACAGCTGCAACAAGTGATTGCCCGGCGGTAACAACACTCCATCTTCAGAGTTGAAGCTATTATCCAGTGGGGAACTTGCCAGAACAGTGGTGGACAACTCATCAACCATCTGGAATCTTCTCACTTGGAGGCTACTCCACCGACACTGCCAATTTGACAACCTGACAGTTGTCATATCTAGAATGTTCTTACTTGGAGGCCACTCACACTCGACGGAAAAGAAGATGGTTTCCTTCAACTGACGTAGGACGCAAAGTCTTAAAATCCTTGGAGAAGCGTCCATTATTGAAACGAAACGAATGAGGGAAGCGAGGAAGACATAAAAGATTAAAAAAAACACACAAAGTGGCACCAACAAATTAAAAGTGTCACCAGCTAGTTAGCTAGTTAGCTAGTTAATAAGTGGCACCAAGTTTAGTTTTATTTATCTCTGCTATTTTTAATTATTTCCAAAATTTAATTAGGATTTGAAGTCTTTTCCTATTTTATTTAGGTTTTAATTTCCTAGTGGTATTTTAGTCCTTTTCGGAATTAGGGTTTTAGGATTTTCTATTTAAACCAACTTTTGTGTTTAGTTTTCAGTAGTCATTGAATTATGAATTATTGAGTTTTCCCTTTGGTGGAATTTATGGAGATTTATTCTCATTATTTCGGGTTTTCTTGATTTATTCATGAAATCCATGTTTTCAGCTTATTTTCGCTGCGTCAATTGGTATTGAAAGCCAAGGTATCTCCTTGGAGTGATGGCCAAGGCCGGAGAGGAAGGAAATCCTGCTGACGGAGGGATGCAGGTGTTACGACAAGAGGTGCGATATATTGGCGAACGGGTCGATCAGCTGGCGCAAAGGATGGATAAGTTAGCCCAATTGGTCGCTGCCGACAGGGAAGACAACAACGCGAGGAACCGAGATAGAGGACTTGCCCCTATCCAACCCGTAGTATGGGCTAACCTTGGAAATCAAAATCAAATCGTTGCGAGACAATTACATGATTCATCATCTGACGATGAAGATGGTGGATATGCTGGATATGTTGTTGGAGGAGATAACAATGAAGAAAGAGGTAATTCCTTTATGCTTAAAGTGGATATTCCTAATTTTGATGGAAATTTAGGAATAGAATATACCCTTGATTGGATCTCTGAGGTGGAACGGTTCTTTGATTATTGTGAAATTCCTGAGGAAAAAAAGGGTTAAGTTGGTAGCTTATAGGCTGAAAGGTGGTGCTTCAGCTTGGTGGGATAGGCTGCAAACTGAGAGACGGAGGCAAGGAAAGAGAGCTATTGCGACTTGGAGAAAGATGAAGCAGAAAATCCACGCCAGATTTTTACCGCCTGATTATGAGCAGATACTTTATATGCAATACCATAGGTGTTCGCAATTTCAGAGGAGTGTCCATGATTATACAACGGAATTCTTGAGGTTGTCAGAAAGAGTCAGCTTGCAAGAATCTGAGGATCAAAGGGTGGCTAGGTATTTGGATGGTTTGAAGCCTTCAGTCAGAGATAAAATTGGGGTTCAGTCTATACATAAAGTTGATGATGCTAGAAATTTGGCTACCACAGCAGAACTATTGATGCAAGAGAAGTACCGTGGTGAATCCAATAAAAAGATTTTTGGAGAATCGAGTTAGAAGGGAAGAAATTCAAATTCTAATTCCAATCTAATGCGAGAAAAGAATGACCCAAAAGATAAGGCGAAACAAACAGAAGTAGCTAAGGATACCACAAAGCCTGCAAATCCTTATGCTAGAGCAACCGTTGGCAAGTGCTTCAAGTGCAACCAGCCAGGTCACAGATCCAGTGATTGTCTCCGTAGGAAGATCAATTTGGTGGAAGATTATGAAGTTAATGAAGATAATGATGGAGGCACTTACGGTCCTGATGGAGAAGATGACTATGACAGTGATGAAGATCATGGAACTTATGTGGTGAGGAAGATGTTGCTAGTGCCAAAGGTCAATGATGAAAGTCAAAGACGCAAATTCTTCAGTACGAGATGCACCATTGATGGTAAAATTTTCTCCTTGATTATTGACAATGGTAGTTGTGAGAATATTATTCGCTTGAAAATTGTGAATGTCTTGAAATTGCCTGTGGAACAACATCCTGAGCCCTATAAGGTAGGGTGGATTAAAGAAGTTGATGATATTCGTGTTAGTTAAAGGTGTAAGGTCGCATTATCTGTGGGAGCTTATACAGATGAAGTCTACTGTGATGTTATAGACATGAAGGCTTGTGATGTATTGTTGGGTCGGCCATGGCATTATGATCGAGATGTGAGGAACCAAGGAAGATCCAATGCTTAGCAGATTGAGAAAGATGGGAAGATTTACACTCTATTACCCATGTCGAGGAAAAGCAAACTCAAAGCTTCTAAAGTGGAGGGGAAATTCATGCTTGTCGATAAAGAAAAGGAGTTTTAGGCGGCCTGCAAGGAGACCAAAGAGCTTCATGTACTGATAGTGAAAGATGTTTTGAATGTGGAGCAAGAAGAGATCCCGAAGCTGGTGAAACCACTTTTGAGATATTGTGCCTGATGATCTGCCAAAAGGTTTACCACCAATGAGGGATATTCAATACCACATTGATTTGATCCCTGGTGCTAGTCTCCCAAACCTTCCATACTATAGGATGAGTCCCAAGGAAAATGAAATATTAAGGGACAAAGTAGAGGAGTTACTTAGTAAGGGACTTGTTAGAGAAAGCATGCGTCCATGTGCAGTTCCAGCTTTGCTCACTCCAAAGAAGGATGGGAGTTGGAGGATGTGTGTGTATAGAAGAGCAATCAACAAGATCACCATTGGGTACAAGTTTCCTATTCCAAGGCTGGATGACATGCTTGACCAGTTAGATGGATCCAAGGTGTTCTCGAAGATTGACTTGAGGAGTGGGTACCATCAAATCCGAATTAGGCCAGGTGATGAATGGAAGACTGCTTTCAAAACAAAGGATGGTCTTTTTGAATGGTTAGTGATGCCATTCGGATTGTCAAATGCTCCTAGTACTTTCATGCGCCTTATGAATCAGGTTCTTAAACCCTTCATTGGAAAGTTTGTGGTTGTTTATTTTGATGATATCCTGATTTATAGTGCTAGCGATGATGAGCATATTGAACATTTGAGGGAAGTGTTAACTGTCTTGCAAAAGAATAAGTTGTTTGTCAATCATAAAAAGTGTAGCTTCATGACTAGTCAGTTGTTATTCTTGGGATATGTGATTAGTGCTGATGGAATTAAAGTTGATGAGGAGAAGATTAAGGCTATTTGGGAATGGCCAACTCAAAAAACAGTTTCTAAGGTCCGCAATTTCCATGGGCTTGCAACCTTTTATCGAAGGTTTATTAAGAACTTTAGTAGCATTGTGGCACCCATCACTGATTGTTTGAAGAAAGGGAAGTTTCAATGGGGTGAAGAAGAGGAGAAGAGCTTTGCCTTGATCAAAGAAAAGCTAAGTTTTGCACCAGTATTAGCTTTACATTCCTTTGAGAAATTGTTTGAGGTGGATGTTGATGCTAGTGGAATTGGTATTGGAGCTGTTCTATCTCAGGAGAAGAGACCCGTGGCTTACTTTAGTGAGAAGCTTAATGAGGCTCGACAAAAGTGGTCAACTTATGAGAAGGAGTTTTATGTAGTTGTGAGAGCATTGAAGACTTGGGAGCATTATCTCATAGGTAAAGAGTTTATTCTGTATTCTGACCATGAAGCCTTAAAGCACTTGAATAGCTAACGAAGGATTTCAAGCAACATGCACGCAAGGTGGATAACTTTTCTTCAGAAGTTTCCTTTTGTGTTGAAGCATAAATCCGGAGTGCAAAATCGTGTGGCTGATGCTCTTAGTAGGAGAGCAACTCTCTTGACAACTCTTAGCAGTGAAGTTGTTGGATTTGACTATTTGAAAGAGTTGTATGAAGAAGATGAGGACTTCAAAGGGATTTGGCGAGATTGTCAACTTAAGCAACCTGGGGGAGAATTTCATGTTCATGATGGATACTTGATGAAGGAAAATAGGTTGTGTCTTCCTCGCTCTTCTTTAAGGGAGAAGTTAATTAAAGACTTGCATGGTGGCGGTTTAGTTGGGCATCTTGGTAAGTATAAGACTATAGCCGCATTAGAGGAAAGGTTTTATTGGCCTCAACTTAAGCAAGATGTTGGAAAATTTGTGAAGTCTTGCTATGTGTGCCAAACTGCTAAAGGCCAAGCTCAAAACACTCGTCTTTACATGCCTTAACCAGTGCCTGATCGAATTTGGGAGGACTTGTCCATGGATTTCGTTTTGGGTTTACCACGAACTCAACGAGGTATGGATTTTGTTTTTGTTGTGGTGGACAGATTTTCAAAGATGGGGCATTTTATTCCATGTAGGAGGACAACTGATGCTTCAGGTGTTGTTAAATTGTTCTTCAAGGAGATTCTCAGATTGCATGGAGTGCCAAAGTCTATCACCTTAGATCGTGATACTAGGTTTTTGAGTCATTTTTGGTTGACCTTATGGAAGTTGTTTGATTCTTCTTTGAAGTTTAGCAGTACTGCTCATCCGCAAACTGATGGTCAAACCGAAGCACTCAATAGAACTTTGGGAAATCTGATTAGAAGCAGTTGTGGAGATAAGCCTAGACAGTGGGATTTCGCTTTGGCTCAAGCGGAATTTGCTTACAATAATGCTGTTGACGTAGGACGTTAGTTTTATTTTTGATTTTTAAATTTTGCTATTTTAATTGTTTCCTAGTTTAATTAGGATGAAGTCTTTTATTTTCCTAGTCCTATGTGGACTAAACCCTAGGTATTTAGTTTGCCTATATAAAGGCCTTTTAGTTCATAAATTAAACAACTCTTGAATTCTATTTTCTAAATAAATCTTTTGTGGAATATTTTCCCAAAGTTGAGATTGCTTCTCAAACCCTAGGTTTCTTGATTGTTCAGGGATCTTGTTTCTTTCTTCGTTTACCGCTACGTCAATTGGTAATCAGAGTCAACTTTTCCTGATCTGATGTCGATTTACCATGGGAAAAGCAACCATTCTGCTGACGGAGTAATGCAGGATGTACGTGAAGAGCTGCGATCGATAAATCAACTCTTAGACCATGCCACACAACAATTAGATCAATTGATTTTATTGTTGGGTCGGAAAAGGTATGGTGATAACTTTAAGATTCATATGAGAGGAGTTGCCCCCATCAAACCTGTGGCTGTTATCAAACCTGTTTGTGTGGAGATTGTGGAATCAAAGCCTGAGGAGACTCAATCTAAAAGTGGAGGAGCCAATTTTTCTCATAGAAGACGAAGTAGATTCCAAAGAAGCTGACAAGAAGATTGAAGTCATTGAGGAGAAAACCGAATTCGAGGCAACTGAAAAGGTTGTTATGACGGAAGAGAACATCGAATCTGAGACAATCGAAGAAGTTTCCATGAAAGAAGAACAGGAGATTACATGTGAGATGACTTCTAATTTCAATCAACTACCTGTTGAAAAGTTTGTGGATTTTACTATGTTTATAGGTATATTGTATGATCCTATCTTCTCAAAGCTTAACTCGTGGATGAGTTTTTTTGAAGAGGAGGGGATTGACGTAGGACGCAAAGTGTTAAATTCCTTGGAGAAGCGTCCATTATTGAAACGAAACGAACGAGGGAAGCGAGGAAGACATAAAAGATTAAAAAAAAAAACAAAGTGGCACCAGCTAGTTAGCTAGTTAGCTAGTTAGCTAGTTAGTAAGTGGCACCAGGTTTAGTTTTATTTATCTCTGCTATTTTTAATTATTTCCAAAATTTAATTAGGATTTGAAGTCTTTTCCTATTTTATTTAGGTTTTAATTTACTAGTGGTATTTTAGTCCTTTTCGGAATTAGGGTTTTAGGATTTTATATTTAAACCAACTTTTGTGTTTAGTTTTCAGTAGTCATTGAATTATTAATTATTGAGTTTTCCCTTTGGTGGAATTTATGGAGATTTATTCTAGTTATTTCGGGTTTTCGTGATTTGTTCATGAAATCCATGTTTTCAGCTTATTTCCGCTGCGTCAGGAGTCTCCTAAAACCCTAAATAGCAAGAGCTTGGACAAGAGCCACCACCAACGACGCCTATAAATAAGCCTAATCTCCGCTAATTCAACAATAACAACACCCCCCATAAGGTCATCTGTTTCTCTTCCTCCCTTCACCTCATAAATCCTGTTCTTGAAACTCTCCACCCGAAGATCTCACCCATTAACCAATCACCCTACCTCAAGATATCCTTTTCCATTCTCTAACATCTAAACATTATAACTGAAAGCCATTTTATCCCTTCCAATTTTACTTCATAGTTATACTCCTTAAAGACCTCCATTATTCGATCATCTACAACAAGCAAGGCACTAATCCAAGCTATTGCCTCGTTACAACACTTCGGAGTGTTTTACACTTCCATTCTCCTCCATCTGAAAGCTGCAAGAAGAAGAAGAAGACAGCCTGTTTAGCTTGAGCTCTTTGCCAAGTGCAACCTCCTTTCTTCCTCTCCCAAACCACTCTCGCTACTTTCACTCTTTTGATCTTATTCTTCATTTGCTTTTCCTTCATTTTATTGTTTTAGCTATTGTGTGGCTGGCGTTCTGCTTTGAGTATTGAAAATAGGGATAAACAGAGGAGCTCGCTGCCAGGAAGCTCGCTGACGCTCGCTGCCAGGAAGCTCGCTGACGCTCGCTGCCAGGAAGCTCGCTGACGCTCGCTGCTGGGAAGCTGGCAGAGATATACCTTATGAACAACAAGTGCCATTAACTTAAGTAGGGGTGGATTGGCCCATGAAATTTTCGAAATTTTGTTCTTAAAAAAAACAATTATTTCGAAAATTTTTAATCAAAAATCAAGGGAGTAAAAAGATCAGCCAAAAATAGTTAAATCCTAAAACTAAGACTAACAAGTAATCCTAAAAACTAATGCATGAAAAATTATTCAACTTTCGTAGGTGTACGGTGGCATTTAGCATATGACAGAAGCCTTTAAACCTGAATATGTCTAAACATGAGGAGTTATATATCTCCTGAGGGTTTACTTAACTAGGACGATACCCCAAACATGTACAGTATAACAAAAACTAAACAAAACCTAAAACAAACATATCATCATTCACCCCCCCCCCCACACACTTAAAATTCACATCAATGTAAAAACAATCAAGAAATCAATTCATGTAAAGGTAGCTTTGAAAAAAAAAAGAGATAAAATTTGAGAAGCGTACCTGGATAACTTGATAAAGATCTTACTTAAACATAAAGACAATAGAAATTAAAGAGATAGGGTATAGAAAACTAGATAGTTTATTAATGAAACTTGAAAAATAAAGACATAAATTAAAAAGAAAAATTAAAATAAAGCATAAACTAGATAACTAAACCTAAGATGCATAAATATAAAACCCTAAATCTAAGATAAAAACTTCCTAATTTAAACCCTAAATCTAGATAGGTTCATGAATAGCCTTCTCCAATGAATTGTAGAAGTCATCCAAATTCTTGTTAAGTCCATTAAGTCCCTCTCTTAAGGTAGTAACTTGATCACACATATTCTTCAATGGAGTAAGGATAGGATGAATTTCTTCCTTATTCTCCTTTTCTTGATTAACCACCTCTCCCTCGTTCTCAAATTCATCACTCGAAGCCACACTTGTGTTAGTTTCGGAAGCAACCAAAATGATAGCACCCTTTTCTTTCTCTTCTTCTTGTGATGGCTCTCTAGGTCAAATAGGCGATGGAGATCGATCTTTCTTCTCTTCCACATGGCATACAGCAGCAACAAGAGGTGTGCTATGTTGATGACGATGAGATGAAGAAGCATGATTCAGATGAGATGAAAAACCCATAGGATAAGGGTTATAGCACAAGTGGTGGTCGGTATGGAGGACGATATGGCTTTTTGCGATATCCACCAATCCTTGGCATGGGAAAGGGCTTGCTCCATGGTGCAAATTGAGGTCTCATCTTATTATTGAAGATCCTTGGTTGACCTTGAGGATGTTGAAATCGATTAGGGTGAAATCCATTCCCATAAGGGTGAAAGTTTTCCTTCAATCTTCCATCATTATCGACTTGAGCTCTTTACCTCATAGCTTCTTCATGCGACATCGATACTTTCTTCCAAAGAAATTGAGATATCATCCTTGATTTAAATCCAGGCTTGGTAGCAATATCTTCCGCGGGTAGTGTAGCTATCATATTCAAAAGTTCTTGACAAACATCACAAGTGAATAACCCAAAGAACTTCCCATCATGAAAGGTATTGCCGATTTCATGGAATTGTCTTCTCAAGTTCTTAAATTGAACTTCAAAATCCATGGAGGAGGAGGGCATTGTCGACATCTTCAAGAGAACAAGAGGCTATCAAAATTTTTCTTCCAATATTTGCTTCTATCGAAATTTCTTCACTAAATTTTGCTTGTTTCGAATTGATGAATAATAGGAGAGGAGAGGTGCCTTTATATAGTGATCAAGTCCTATCCCTAAGAGGTTTGGTTTAATTAAAGAGAAAAGTCTAGAAACATACCTTGAATAGGAGTCCATTACCTATTAGGAAAAGGTAATTTCAAGTTGAAAGCAATCAGGAAAGCAAATCCTACTCAAAGTAGGACTTGAAGTTCGCAAGGGCTTGTGGCGCAGGCTGGTACGTCGATGGCCGGTCCTAGCCAAGCCCGGCGCACGGATGGCCAGGCCACAGCCGGCCTAGCGTGCTGGCTTTGCACAGGCATGGCCCGGCAGCAGCCGACCAAGCATGCTAGGTTGGCTTGGTGGTGCCCTTGTGCCGCATACTTCCTTAGTGCTTGGCTTCCATTCGTTGCTCCTCTCTTTTTGGCATGATTTTCTTCATAAGATCATTTTAACGGAGAATAATTCATGAATACCTATCAAAACAACATAAGACCAAATAAAAAAATTAGAAAATAAAAATTAAAAATTTATAAGTAAGAAATTATTGGGTTGCCTCCCAACAAGCGCGTATTTAAATTCATTAGCTCAACTTCCCCTTTCTTCAATCTCTGGTTGGAAGATAAATTGGATCTTCCAATTTAATTTGCTCAATTAAAAGTGTTGGCATTGGCTCGAAGAAAGGCTTGAGTCTTTATCCATTGACTTTGAACTGCTCCTTAGAAGTTGGGTGTTGAATATCCACAGCTCCATTAGGATATGCTCAAATCACTTCATAAGGTCCACGCCATCTCGATCGTAGCTTTCTAGAGAAAAGTTTGAATCGATTGTAATACAACAAAACCTTTTGACCTTCGTGAAACGATTTTCTTGATGTTGTTTTGTCCTGCATGGCCTTGGTTTTCTCTTTATAAATCCTTGAATTCTCATATGCTTCATTCATAATTTCTTCAAGCTCTTGCAATTGAAGCATCCTTTGAATTCTAGCCTTGTCAAAGTTCAGATTGCGTTGCTTCGTTGCCCACCATGCTTTGTGCTTTAACTCCACAGGTAGATGACATGGCTTACCAAACACAATTCTTTATGGTGACATACCAATTGGGGTTTTATAAGTTGTACGATAGGCCCATAAAGCATCTCCTAATCGCATACTCCAATGTTTCCTTTGCACATTAACTGTCTTCTCAAGAATCAACTTCACTTGACGATTTGATATCTCAGCTTGACCACTGGTTTGAGGATGGTATGAAGTAGATACCTTATGGCAAACTCCATACTTTTCAACCAATGATTGCACAATCTTATTGCAGAAGTGGGTACCTCAATCACTGATGAGAGCTCTAGGAATGCCGAATCGACAAAGAATGTTATTCTTTAGGAATTTGACTACTGTCCTTGCATCATCCTTCTCAGCAGCAACAACTTCAATCCATTTAGAAACATAATCCACATCTAGAAAATGTAGTACTTCTTATCAAATGGAGGAAAAGGTCCCATGAAATCAATTCCCCATACATCAAAGACTTCATCAATGAATATAGGTGATTGAATCATTTGATTCCTCTTCGACATGTTTCCAAATTTCTGACAATGTGGACAAATCTTGTAGAACTCATAAGAATCTCGAAAGATTGTTGGCCAATAGAATCCACATTCCAAAATTTTCCTTGCGGTCTTCTTATGTCCAAAGTGTCCTCCACACTCATAATTATGGAAAAACTCCTAAACTGATCTGATCTCATCATCAGGGATGCATCGTCTCATGACTTGGTCCAACCATATCTCCATAAATATGAATCAACCCAAACATAATACTTAGCATCACTTATGATTTTCAAGTTAACTCCTTTACTTAGATCTAAAGGAAGTCGATGAGTAACCAAGAAATTGACAAATATCAGCATACCAGGGAAGATAAGAAACGACAAACAGATCTTCATAGGGTAAAGCTTCATTGATTGGCATTCTCTTCTCCATTGCCTTCAATTTCGCTTAAATGATCAGCAACGATGTTTTCTACTCCCTTTTTATCCCTTATTTCAAAATCGAATTCTTGAAATAGTAATAGCCAACACATAAGCCTAGCTTTTGCTTCTTTTTTCGACATCAAATAATGGAGTGCAGCGATTATCACCTTAGATTCCAAGATGTATGGCCGAAATTTCTCCAGAGAAAAGACTACGGCAAACATCTTCTGTGGTGGTGTAGTTCTTTTGGGCAACATCTAAAGTTCTTGAAGCATAATAGATATCATGAGGTACCTTGACTACTCTCTGACCTAGAATAACTCCAATAGCGACATCACTTGCATCATACATGATCTCGAATGGTAGATTCCAATCAGGTGGCTTCAGAATTGGAGTGGTGGTGAGGGCAATTTTCAGTTTGTCGAATGCTTCTTTGCAATCTTCTCCAAATTCAAACTCTACATCTTTTTGAACTAATTTACACATTGGTGCTGAAATTTTTGAGAAATCCTTGATGGATCTTATGTAGAAACTAGCATGTCCCAAGAATGAACGAAATTCTCTGACACATGTTGGATATGGCAGATTCTGAACCGCATCAACCTTGCCTTTGTCGACTTGCATCCCCTCTTTGGATACTTGATCGAGCCAAAATTATCCATATTTTTATAGCTATTTTTCCATACTTTTTGCCACTTTTATATGTATTTTTACCCTATTTTGTAAGTATTTGTGTTTTTAGTCTTGATGAGATGTGAAATTGAGAATTTGCTTATTTTCACTACTTTTGGAGCTATTTTGATGACTTTTTACACAGATATTAGCAAAGTGATTTTGAGTATAGATTTGGAGATGCAAAGTTCGTGTTTGAAGAGTTCTTGAAGATAATTTGAAGACTTGAAGATCATTGAAGAATTATTTCAAGGAGCAAGAATTGAAGATTTGAGCTTAATTGTAAATGATTGAAGCCAAGCCCAGAAGAAGCCCGGAAGTTAAGCATTTTTGGATATTTTATATGGGGTAATACTCAGCCCATATAAGTCCATAGATGGAGTTGAAATCCCAATTTATGTGGCTCATATCCAAGGAAATATCTAAATCCCCTAATTTCTCGCATCTAGTCCTATTTAGAGTAGGAATCAGCGCAGTCTCGGTAGAAAAGCCATAACTTTCTGCTTAGATGTTGGTTTTAAGCCCATGAGTAGCTGTTGGAAAGCTAATTCCGAGATCTACAACTTTCCTTTGAAGTCCAAAGCCTAGTTCTGCCGTTTTCAAGCCCGAATTCGCTGTTGAAGTTGCTGTGCGATTTCTGGAAAATTCAGGATCCTATTTCTACAAGGATTTTGGTTCTAGGAAGACTTTTAAGCCAACTTGGAGACCAAGTCAGCCCCAAAACCCTCCTAGAGTCCTTTCCTAAGTCTAATAGGAGTCATTAGGTTATTTTTCCACTATAAATAGCCACCTTGGGTCTAGATTTTTAGAGTGTAATTTTATTCTCATAAGATATATTGTATGTTGAAGATTTGGAAGAGAAAGCCCTAGGAGTCACCACCCCCTTCTCTTCTTCATCCACAGATAAGTTTTCTTCTTCTTATTTGTGGATGCTCACTCAATTCATGAGTGAGTAATCCTTTTCTTTTCTCTAATGTAGAATTTAATTGACCTCTTGACTTATTCCATGGTGAGATTTTGTGCTTATATATGAGAATTTAATTGGGTATTTCTTGGATCTCTGTATGAATTCTATGTTCCTTGTTTTGATTGATGGGGTCGACACTATCATGATAAATTAAGTTAGCATTAGCTAGATTAAGTTGAGAATTGACCCTCCAGCTTAATTTTATGTAGCAATTATATGAGAACTGACCCTCCATCCAAGAGAGAAAAGAATCAATGGGCGAGAAATTTCTCGTTGTGCTTGTTATTAAATTACTTGTTCTTAATGCTTTGTTCCTAAGTGATCCTTAGGCCCTGAAAAAGTAATTGATTGCTGAAAGAATAAAAGGGAGAGATTGACTTTGACCGGTAATCTTATCTAATTAAGGTAGTTTAGGATTTAAATCCGACAGGTTATTCAAGGGTCTCATAATTTTTAGATATCAATGATCCATGTTATTTTTGTCAAGAGGGAGATTAATTCTATGTTGGAGGTTTTTATTTAATTATTTTCTCATAATATTCACTGCCTTTTAATTAATTATTTTCTTTAATTTTCTTAATTGTTTTCTTAGTTAATTTTTATTGTTTGTTAGATTTAATTTTAAACTCTCTTCCAAAATTCTCCTTATTATCTTGTTTTGTTCTAAGAAAAAGAAGTACCAATCTCTCTGTGGGTTCGACCCCTACTTGCCCTAGCTATTCTTACTTAGTAATTGTTGGGATATTTCTTTTTATGATTGCTTACGACCGATCATAAATTTTGTCGCCATTGCCGGGGAGATTGTGTTTAATTTTCTTTTTCTTTTATTTTACTATTAGATTAGATTTGCACTTGATCATCTTTGTTTTGCAGTAAAGATCCAATGGAGCAATCACGAATGTTACGAGAGCTGAATTTCAACTGTAAATTGCCGCCCCTTTGTATTGACTATCCAGCTATGGATATGTCTTACAAAGTGAAGCCAGGAGTAATCCTTATGTTGTCGATTTTTCAAGGAGAATATCATGAGAATCCTCATGAACATCTGCAAGGTTTCTTTCTGAAGTGTGCTACAATCACTGGGATGCCTCAAGAGGACGTGAAACTTCGAACTTTTCCTGTGACATTAGAGGGAAAAGCAAGAGACTGGTTCTTAAGACTACCACCAAAGTCCATAAAATCTTGGAAAGAGATGATGACAGTATTTTTAAACAAATACTTTCCGGAAGCTAAGCATGCTGATGTCAAAAGAAAGATCAACACTTGTCAACAACTACCAGGCGAAAAGTGGCACAATACTGGGAAAGATACAACAAAATTTGCGCAAGTTGCCCCTACAACAACATCAGCGAAGCACTCTTGATCCAGCACTTCTATGATGGGCTTAACTATGAGGATCGCACCTATGTCGACGCTGCCAGTGGAGGAGGCCTTACATTCAAAACTCCTGAAGAAGCAAGGAAGCTGCTCAACACTATGGTGGAAAATATACATCAATTTGGTACAACCAATGAAGCTGACGCAACAAAGGAGTCAGAGATATCGGAAATCCGTAAGGAGCTGAAGGAAACCGTAGATGAAACCAAACACACCATATCCTCATTAACTGCTCAATGTGGAAATTTAGCAACGATGTTTGCTAATTTCATGAATATCCAGTCACAAGCTTCTGCTCAAATTCCCCCATATGTGCTGCAAGGACATATGATAGGAAACACACAAGGACGTGGAGTCAATGCAATTGAAGAAATTCAACATCAATATGCACAGGAGATGGAATTATCAGATATTCCATCCCTACTTGCGACATCTTCACCTCCAGCACCTGTTTTCCCTGATACATCATCACCTGTTAATGTATTTGATGAGCCAATGCAAGGAGATAAGGAAACTTCAATCAAGGAAGACTTACCTGCTGCAACAAACGTTGAACATCAACAATCAAAAGATGAATGGATGGAGGAGATGCAAGCTAACTATGATCCACTACCATTCCCTCAAAAATTTGCTCAACAACTCAATTTACTCTGGGAATTAGAGGTAAGCATTCCTTTAGTTGATGAAATAGTCAAAGTACCCAGGTATGCTTCTTTCCTTAGAGAATTATGCAATAATAAGAATAATTATGTTGAAAAATATGCCTGCATGGATGAAAATATATCTGCTGCTTATCAGAGGAAATTGCGTCATAAATGCAATAGTTTAGGGTTCCTTTTCTATTCCTTGCAATATAGGAAAGAATGAGGTGGGTAATGCTATGTGTGAATATGGCTCTTTGATTAATATCATGCCTTATTCTGTTTATAAGCAATTAGGAATATAACCTCTGCTTGAAACTGATCTTACTATCCAATTTGCTGATGGAACTAACCATAAACCTGAAGGTTTAGTTGAGAATGTTTAAGTGCAGATAGGAGATTTTGTTTTTCCTGTAGATTTCTATGTTCTGAAGATGAGTGAAGATGACATCCATCTACCTCAATTGCCACTGCTGTTAGGAAGACCGTTTCTGATCGCAGCAACTATGAAGTTTGATGCTCAAGATGGAACAATCAGTATGGAATTCGATGGGAAGCCAATTGTGTTCAACATAAATGAAGCCATGAAAGCTCCTCCCGAAATCCATTCCATTTTTTCCAATGACACAATTGATACTTACTCTGAAGAAGTACAAGCACTAAACCAAGAAGATGAACTTGAAGTGATACTCACCAAAAGTTTACAATCAAAAAGATGTCGAGGAAGCAGAAATCCAGATGCCAGAAGAAGTAGCAGAAACTGTCACAAAACTATCGTTCAACAAAGAGGTGGAGTCGATCTCTTATATTAACCTTGAGCCAACACCTAAGCCGTTACCATCTATCATTCAACCTCTAGAAGTCAAGCTGAAACCACTTCCTGAAGGCCTGAAGCATGTTTTCCTTGGAAACAATGATACCCTGCCTGTTGTTATTTCAAGTAAACTAAATGATCTACAAGAAGAACAATTAATCAGAGTTTTGAAGGAATACAAGGAAGCCATTGGATGGACTGTAGCTGATATCAAAGGAATAAGTCTTACTGTATGCATGCATAGGATCCGACTTGAAGATGATGCAGTAGCAGTTCGACAACCACAAAGAAGACTAAATCCAAATCTTGCTGAAGTTGTCAAAGATGAAGTTCTCAAATTACTTGGAGCTGGTCTCATTTATGCTATATCAGATAGTAAATGGGTTAGCCCAGTCCAAGTAGTTCCAAAGAAGTCTGGGTTTACTATCGTAGAAAACAAGGAATGAGAGCTAGTTCCTCAAAGACTGCAGAATGGATGGAGAGTATGCATCGACTACAGAAAGCTGAACTCTTCCACAAGGAAGGATCACTTTCCGCTGCCACTCATTGATCAGATGTTGGAAAGATTAGCTTGCAAGGCCTACTATTGTTTTCTGGATGGGTACTCTGGATACTTTCAGATTCCAATTGCACCTGAAGATCAAGAGAAGACCATTTTCACATGTCCTTTTGGTACGTATGCCTACACAAGAATGCCTTTTGGTTTATGCAATGCATCTGCAACTTTTCAAAGTTGTATGATGAGCATCTTTCAAGATTATATGGGAGATAAGATGGAAGTTTTCATGGACGATTTCACAGTCTATGGAAACAACTTCAATCAATGCCTCAATAATCTAGAGCTCATCTTGAAAAGGTATGTTGAAACCAAATTGGTATTGAATACCGAAAAATGCCACTTCATGGTAGAACAAGGCATTGTTCTAGGCCATGTAGTCTCCAAAGAAGGGATGCAAGTCGATAAAGCCAAAGTTGATGTAGTACAGAACCTGCCATATCCGACATGTGTCAAAGATATCTGTTCATTCTTAGGCCATGCTGGATTCTACAGAAGATTTATCAAGGATTTCTCAAAAATCTTAGCACCCATGTGTAGATTACTTCAGAAGGATGTAGAGTTCGAGTTTGGAGATGATTGCAAAGAAGTATTTGACAAATTGAAGACTGCCCTCACCACCACTCCAATTGTGAAGCCACCTAATTGGAAACTACCGTTCGAGATCACATGTGATGCAAGTGGCGTAGCTATTGGAGCTGTTCTAGGTCAGAAAGTCGACAAGGTACCTCATGTTATCTATTATGCTTCAAGAACCCTAGATGCTGCTCAAAAGAACTACACTACCACAAAAAAAGAGATGCTTGTCGTTGTCTTTTCTTTGGAGAAGTTTCGACCATATATTCTAGGATCTAAGGTGATAATCTACTCCAATCATGCTGCATTGAGACATCTAATGACAAAGAAAGAAGCAAAAGCTAGGCTTATGAAATGGCTTTTGTTATTTCAAGAATTTGATTTCGAAATAAGGGACAAGAAAGGAGCCGAAAATGTTGTTGCCGATCTCTTAAGTAGAATTGAACGCAAGGAGGAAGAAATCGCAATCAATGAAGCATTGCCTTTTGAAGAATTGTTTGCCATTTCTCAACTTCCCTGGTATGCTGATATTGTCAATTACTTAGTTGCTCGTCGCTTACCTTCAGATCTTAGCAGAGGACAAAAATTAAAGATCATAAGTGATGCCAAGTACTATCTATGGGATGATCCATACTTATGGAGGCAAGGATTCGATTTAGTCATGAGAATATGTATCCCCGATAATGAGACTCAATCCGTTTTGAAGTTTTGCCACGGAGATGAATGTGGAGGCCACTTTGGACACAAGAAGACCGCAAGAAAGATCTTGCATTGTGGATTCTATTGGCCTAAACTTTTCAAGGATTCTTATGACTATTGCAAGACTTGTCCACAATGCCAAAAAGTTGGAAGTATTTCGAAAAGGAATCAGATGATGCAATCACCTATATTTGTTGCTGAAATCTTCGATGTATGGGGAATTGATTTCATGGGACCTTTTCCTCCATCAGATAAGAAGTGTTACATTCTTCTAGCTGTGGACTATGTTTCTAAATGGATTGAAGCTATTGCTACGGAGAAAGATGATGTTAGGATAGTAGTAAAATTCTTGAAGAATAATATTCTTCATCGATTTGGAATACCAAGATACCTCATCAGTGATCGTGGAACTCACTTTTGTAACAAGATTGTGCAAGCACTAGTTGAAAAATATGGAGTACACCATAGGGTATCTACTTCATATCATCCTCAAACTAGTGGTCAAGCCGAGATGTCCAACCGTCAAGTGAAGCTAATTTTGGAGAAAACAGTTAATGTTCAAAGAAAAGATTGGAGTATGCGACTAGGAGATGCTTTATGGGCTTATCGTACAGCTTATAAAACACCTCTAGGTATGTCCCCATATAGAATTGTGTTTGGTAAGCCATGTCATTTACCTGAGGAAATAGAACACAAAGCATGGTGGGCAGTTAAGCAATGCAATCTTAACTTTGACAAAGCTGGAATTCAAAGGATGTTACAATTACAAGAACTTGAAGAAATAAGGAATGAAGCATATGATAATTCAAGAATTTATAAGGAAAAGACCAAAGCTCTGCATGATCAGAGAATATTAAGGAGAACATTTAATGAAGGTCAAAAAGTTTTGTTATTTACAAGCTCAATCAAGCACCATGGAAAATTAAGATCAAAATGGGGAGGTCCTTTTGAGATAGTACAAGTTTACCCCAATGGATCCGTGGAAATCATTAATCCAGTGAGCAAGAATCAATTTAAAGTTAATGGGCAAAGACTTAAACCTTTCTTTGAGCCATTGACGATAGCATTGGTTGAAGAATTTGAGTTGGAAGATCCCATTTATCTTCCAATTTGAGGTCGAAGAAAGGAAGAGTCAAGCTAATGACTCTAAACAAGCGCTTATTGGGAGGCAACCCAATTTTAATTTTAATTTTTATTTTTAAGGTTTTATAAGTTTTCTTCATTAAATTGAAGAAAAATTTGTCCAAGGAGTAAGAAATACCAAGCACCGAGCCATAGTCCATGCATGACCGATTGCAACTCGATTAGCAAGCATGCATGGCCGGCCATGGCTCGGCATTGCCGCACCATCGCCAGGCCAAGCTCGGCATCGCGCCAAGCATAGCCCGGCCATGCCATGCCATGCCGCGCCAGCACCAGGCCACAGCCCGCGCAACTCCAGCAATAGCCAGCCACATCCGAGCCATGCCAAGCAACGCAGCCTAGCCACTGCCGGCTAGTATCAAGCATTAGCCCGGCCAGCGCCGGAGACTAGCAGGCCAACACCAATCCGTGCCATGCCCTGGCCTGAGCCATGCCGCTCCGCACCATCGCCAGGCCTTTTCTCGGCCTCGACCCGCGCCACATCCGACCATGTCCCGGCCACACTTGGATTATGCTGCAGCAACCCGAACCACACAAGGAGAATGCCGCGCCATTCACATGCAAAGTGTACTAGGATTTTAATTCCCTATCTTGACTAGCAAATTAAGTTCCCAATTGCTTTCCAACAACAACACCTTTTCCATATAGGTAATGTATTCTTAATCAAGGTATGTTTCTTACTTTTTACTCTAACTTAAAACCTCTTAGGATTAGAACTTGATTACAATATAAAGGCATTCTATCCTTCTTCTTTATTCATCAACATAAGAAGTAATATTTGAGAGCTTAAAGTTTCGGCTAGGAGCAATTATTGAGAGGAGAAGTCGACTAAGCAAAGTCGATTGGAAGTAGCAAGTTGACAAGGCAATAAGCAAGTCGACTAGTTGAAAAAAAAAGTTGATTCCCTTTAATCTAAGAAGCAATTTTGATTTCTCCTATTTTCTTTTAAGATGTCGATGATGCTAGCAACTACTACCATGGATTTTGAAGTTCAATTCAAGAAGTTTAAGAGCCAATTTTATCGAATTGGAGCTTCTCAATTTGGTCCAAAATTTCAAGGAAGTTTTCTTCGCCAAGATTGCCATGAACTCTTGAGCATGATATCGTTGCAGCCTAAGGATGAAATTGAGGCTAAGCTCGGTTTCAAAGCTAGGATGATTTATCAATTTCTTTGGGACAAAGCTAACAAATCACATGAAGCTGTTCTAAGATCAAAGGAAAGAGCTGAAAAGGAATTTGAAAAGTGTTTCCATCCCTATGGAAATCGATTTTCCCAACCAAGGAATTTTAATGGGAGAATTAGACCTCAAGCTGCACCTTGGAGTAAGCCTTTCCCTATGCCAAGAATTGATGGGTCGCACCAAGCCCTATAGGCCACCCTATAGACCTCCTATGCGATGTGCCCCTTTTCCTCAACGGTTTCATGATCCTTATCATGCTTCTTCATCTAATCAACCAAGAACTGCATCTATTGCTACTGTTTTTACCTTGGAAGAATTGAAGGATAAGTCCTCAACTCCAATTGGACCAAGAGATCCGTTGCATCAAGAAGGTCAAGGTGAAGATGATATTATAATTATTGATTCTGCTTCTGAATCAAGTGATGCTTCAAGTGATGAGAATAAGGAAGGAGAAGAGGAAGTGAATCAAGAGAAGGAAAATAAGGAAGAATGGCATCCTTTTCTTGCTCAATTTAAGGATTTAAGTGATCAAATTGCTAGCCTAAGAGAGGATTTTGATAGTATAATTGGGAATTTGGAAAACCGCTTCAATTTATTGGAGAAGGCTATTCCTAAACCAATTTAGGTTTAGAATTAGGATTTTTAATTTCAATTTATGTTTTCTAGATTTAGGGTTTTATTTTTAAGTATCTTAGGTTTAATTATTTAGTTTATGCTTTATTCTTAATTTTCTAAGTTATCTTATGTCTTTATATTTCAAGTTTCATTAATAAACTATCTAGTTTTATTTTCCTATCACTTTAATTTTTATTGTTTTTTTGAGTAATTATCTTCATCAAAGCCGCCCAGGTATGTTTCATGAACCTTAACTTTTTAATTTTGGTAAACTATATTGTTTGCTTTGATTTTATGATTACTTTTACATTGAGGGCAATGTAAATTTTAAGTGTGGGGGGTGAATAATTGATAGGGTTATTGCTTGAGAATTGAGTCATATGATAGTTTTTTGCATGAGAATTTAGGATAACATATGATTGTCTTTTGATCGCTTATATTTTCCTATATTTTACAAAATTTTTGAAAAATTTGATTTTTAAAGTAAACTTTTTGATGATTTTTCAAACTATTTGATTTTTCATGCATATATTGAATGATTAATTTGATTATGATTGATGAATGTTTAGAATTTTTAATAATGCTTTATTATTCGATTAATTTATAGTAAGAAGTTTTGATTTCTTAGAATTAGGTATAATTGAAGTTTGTGATATGATCTTATTCATTCAATGCTTTTATGATTATCTGTTTCTAGAACTTGTGTTGAATCTTGATTAAAGTTACAATTAAGAAAGCATGTAATAGATTTGTCAAGAATAAGTGTGGGGGACTATCTATATAAAGGGTAATTAAACTATTTTCATAAAGAAGTGATTTCATGTAAGAGGAGAAGAGATATTTTATGTTAAAAAAAAAAACTCCATTGTTGTCACTCTTCTCTTTAACAAAAAGAGTTAGTAACCCTTGGGAAGAGGATAAGAGGCATGGATCAACAGAAATATTGCCCCTCTTTAATTATAGAAGGAGTCCTTCTAGAGTGCTAGTAGCCTCAAAATAAAAATAAAAGGTGTTAGTAACCCCTAAGCATGAACACTTCATAGGTTAGTAACCTCAGTTTTCTAAAATCAATTACCCTTGAAAAACTATTATGACCCACATGAACCCTTGATTTATTTATGATATTGTAATCTTTTGAGTAATGGAGAGAAAGATGAGGATGCAAGCCTATAGAGAGAAGTAGTTATAGAAGTGAAGAATGGTAAGTGATTAGAACTACTTTGATTATGACTACTTAAGAATGATAATGCTTGCTATTAATTGATCTTTGGATTAAGTATTATTAATGTTCTTTGCTATTTTGATTTCATGATTAATTAGATTCTTTGATATATAAATGAAGTCAGATTGATCTTTTGAAAAATTGATTTTTGATTAACTTACATTGATTTTGCTAAGAGACTAGCAAAGTTCAAGTGTGGGGGAAAATATGATCGAGCCAAAATTATGCATATTTTTATAGCTATTTTTCCATACTTTTTGCCACTTTTATATGTCTTTTTACCCTATTTTGTAAGTATTTGTGTTTTTAGTCTTGATGAGATGTGAAATTCAGAATTTGCTTATTTTCACTACTTTTGGAGCTATTTTAATGACTTTTTACACAGATATTAGGAAAGTCATTGATCGTGTCGTCAATGACCATAAAATAAATAATTATCCCAACAATTACTAACTAAACTAGCTAGGGCAAGTAGGGGTCGATCCCACAGAGAGAACGGCTCTTCCTTTTCTCAAACAAAACAAATTAATAAAGAGAATTTAAAGAAGAATTAAAATTAAATCTTAACTAAGTAAATTAACTACGAAAGCAATCAAAAAAATAAAAGAAAACAATTAATCAAAAGCAGTGAATAATATCGAAAATAACAATTAAATAGAAACAACCTCCAACATAGAAATAATATCCCTCTTGACAACAATAACATGGATCATCGATATCTAAAGATTATGAGAACCTTGAATAGCTTGTCGGACTTAATCTAAATTACCTTAATTAGATTAGATTACCGATTAAAGTCAATCTATCCCTTTTACTCTTTCAGCAATCAATTACTTTCTTAGGGCTTAGAGATCACTTAGGAATAAAGCATGAAGAACAAGTAATTTAATAACAAACACAATGAGAAATTTCTCGCCCATTGATTCTTTTCTCTCTTGGATGGAGGATTAATTCACATCCAATTGCTACATAAAATTAAGCTGGAGTGATTAATTCACAACCTAATCTAGCTAATGCTAACTCAATTTATCATGAAAGTGTCGACCCAATCAATCAAAACAAGCAACATAGAATTCATACAGAGATCCAAGAAATACTCAAATAAATTCTCATATAAAAGCACAAAATCTCACCATGGAATTAGTCAAGAGATCAATTAAATTCTACATTGGAGAAA
Source organism: Corchorus capsularis (assembly GCA_001974805.1). Lineage (NCBI taxonomy): Eukaryota > Viridiplantae > Streptophyta > Magnoliopsida > Malvales > Malvaceae > Corchorus > Corchorus capsularis. The sequence goes on from AWWV01006768.1 coordinate 28,427, forward strand.
AGAAAATGATTACTCACTCATAAATTGAGTGATCATCCACAAATAAGAAGAAAAGAACTTATCTATAGAGGAGGAAGAGAGAGGGGCGGCGGCTCCTAGGGTTTTTCTCCTCCAAACCTTCAACTAAACAATATATCTTATGAAGAATAAAATTACTTACAAAATCTAGACCTAAGGTGGCTATTTATAGTGGAGAAACAAGGGTAGGGCGGTTTAGGGCTGTCTTGGACTCCAAGTAGGATTAGGTGTCATCCTAGAATAGAATCCAAGTCAAAATAGGATTCTGGAATTTTCTAGATTTCTGCAGAAACTTCACTGGCAGATTCGGGCTTGAAATCGGTAGAATTGGGCTTCAGACTTCAAAGGAAAGTTGTAGAGCTCGGAGTTAGCTTTCCAACGAGTACTCATGGGCTTAAAACGGACATCTGAGCATAAAGTTATGGCCTTTCTACCGAGACTGCGCTGAAAACGGGCTTATATCGCAAATCTACGGGATTAATGCGGGATTTGGATATTCTTTTGGATATTGGGCCTACAAACTGGGATTTTAACTCAAATTATAGGTTTATATGGGCTAAGTATATTCCCATATAAATAATCCAAAATTCCTTAGCTTCAGGGCTTCTTCTAGGCTTGGCTTCAATCCTTTGTAATTTTAGCTCCAATCTTCAATTCTTGCTCCTTGAAATAATTCTTCAATGATCTTCAAATCTTCAAATTATCTTCAAGAAGTCTTCAAACACGAACTTTGCATCTCCAAATCTATACTCAAAATTACTTTGCTAATATCTGTGTAAAAAGTAATTCAAAATAGCTCCAAAAGTAGTGAAAATAAGCAAATTCTCAATTTCACATCTCATAAAGACTAAAAACACAAATACTTAGAAAATAAGGTATAAATGCATATAAAAGTAGTAAAAAGTATAGAAAAATAGCTATAAAAATATGCATAATTTGAGCTCGATCAT
>AWWV01006769.1:0-43254 GCA_001974805.1 Corchorus capsularis
GGGATATCAACCTTGTTGAAATCTTTAGGCCGTAGATGGAAATTGATGTAGGCAAGTTTGGTATTGATTTATCATGCATGTGGATTAATAAAACCTAATGCTTGTTATAGGAAGGGGTGAAACCTAGATCATAACATTTGAGGTTAATTGCAGTGAGATACGAGTTAATCTTTTTAGCATGTTGGAATTAGCATCACGTCTGTTCCTATACCAATTATTCAAGTGGAGTTGTTTGAGATATTAGGGAGATTATTTTGTTTTAAAGAAAGTTGAAGCCTATGTCTTAGGATATATACTACTTTAGAATGATTTATGATGCTTAATTAATTGGCAATTAATATCGAATTTATATTTTGTGTCAATGATCCATGTTAATATTGTCAAGGGTGAAATAGATTCTATATTGGAGGCTTGTTTTACATAGGTAATTACTCAATTTACTTTGCTCTTAATTTGTTTTGTTAGTTTTAAATTTAAGATCACCAAAATCTCTTTTTCAAAATTACTCTTTTTAACATAATTGATTATTGAAGAAATTATCCTCTCTCCCTATGGATTCGACCCCTACTTGCCCTAGCTAGTAGTTATTGGTTTATGGGGAATTATCTTGTGATTTGATCAACGACCGATCACCATTTCATGCTTCAGACATAACTTTTGTAAGTTATTCAATTAAGGGCAAGTAGCTTTTCCACCTCGGTTTTAGCCATTTTAGAAATTGAATGATATTTTATGAATTCATGAGCTTAATAATATGATTAAGTATGGTGGATTTCGTGGCTTAGGTGTTAAGAGTCCAGATCTTGACATTCAGAAGCCATCTCCTGCCTAAATTAATTGTTTCAAACACTTGAGAGGCAGCAGGACATATTGAAATGCGCCAAGGAGAGAAGGAATTCGAAAGTTCCATGTTGCCAAGGACTCTATGAGGTTTCAAGAGGTGTGCAACATCTATAGGCTAGTTCATAGGTCATGGTAGCTTCCTGGAGATCGAAGTCATCTTCTTGCTCGAAGCTGACATTTCTTGAAGTAGTTGAATCTGAGTCAGAAACCGCCAAGCCCATCAAGCTCCAAGGCCCATTCCATCCGTATATAAAGGGACCACCCCTAATGCTTCAAACACGCTACAAAGTTTCTCCGTGCAAAAATTCAAGCTCCGTGCTTTTCTCTTAATTTTCTCTGTAGAAACTCTACGAAATCTCCGCGATTTCATATGTTCATCACGAGTTCATCTCATTCTTCAATATTTCTCTCTTTCAATCTTGTCTCTGAATGCTGAAACACTTCTTTACTCGTTTATCTTTCAGAAATAACAATCAACTTGTTATATTCTTCTCTTTTCATCAAGAACAACCTTTGAAACACTTTATTTTTGAGAATCTTATCAAGGATCGATTATTTAAATGCTTTGGTATGACTTTGATCCAGTCCCCACAATTCACTCGTTCTGATCTTTAATCTGTTGCAACACGCGCCAGCTTTACGTTTATGCATTCTTTGTCAAAATCAACAAATTCACTAGCACGCCATGCGCTATCATTTAGTTTTTATTCGCAAAAACTCTCAAAGAGATTTTTAGCGCAACATCTCTTTTTTACACGCCTAGTGGGACACAACAAAATTTGTCTTCTCATCTCGGCGTTTCAAAGGTTTATTTTGCAAGTCGGCGATCCCCAACGTTGCTTTCAATTCCGCAGCATGGTGTCCACCTCACTTCGGTCCACACCAACATTTCCCTTCGGCGTTTCAAGGTGGGACACAACAACTTGTCTTCTTATCATGGTGATTTGAAGGTTTATTTTCTTTACTTTTTCATTTATTTACTTTTATTGCTTTAATCATACTATGCAATTATGCCACCAAAAGATGAAGATAGGAAGCGACCTCAAGATCCTTCGAGCCATAGTCAATATGGCGCCGCTGGCAACGATGAGGCTGACCCTCCCTTGAAGCAAACAGTTGTTGATCTAGATATGTGGCGTGCTGTTGAAGCTATTAAACAGACCCTTGAAAAACTAGATATCTCCTAGAATCTCATAATGCGCGAGTTGGCTCAACAAAGGGCAGAATCGCAAGACAACATCCAAAACATCATCAATAGGATGGACGTCGTCCTTGGGGGCAAAACAACAGCTGCTGCAACTAACTAGCGCCCAGCCCTTCCTACAACCTCAAAATGGTGTGGACAACATGCAAGATTCAAAACAACCAACAAGTGTTGCCCTTACCACAAGGAGCAGGCTAACCTGGACTTGGTGCAGAAAATGCTCTTACACATCAATAAGATCTCGCATTGAACTTACCTGAGATGGTTGCTGATAATATAGAAGAGGTGACAATGTTGAACCTCGAGTTGTGACTTACATTCCACCTCATGTAAGGAACGGCAACGGCCATGGGAATGAGAATGGCGCAAGGAATAGCAACATACGTCATCTTGCTCCGCGTCCTCTACCTCAAGTTGTTGCACCTCTCCCGAATGCTATGAACCTACCTGCACCTGTTGAGATGCAAGGTCTAGTGAATCAGAATCACATCGGGGAGTTGATTGAAGACATGATTGGTGCTGGCTTCAAAAGAATTAGCTGACCATCATTTCATAAGCCTTATCCTGAGGAAAATGATAGACTTCATCCACTTCAAAGAGGTTACAAAGTTCCTGACTTCACAAGTTTCTTTAGAACTTCGAGTGAGTAGACCACCCTGGAACATATTGCTCGTTTCACAGTGCAATGTGGAGAAGCTAACTCTAGATATCACAAACTTCATTTTGTTTCCAAACTCTATCACTGGTTCGGCCTTTACGTGGTACATCAACTTACCAGCCAACTCAGTGAGGACCTAGGAAGATATGGAGAGAATGTTCCACACACAATTTTATCGGACAGAACCAGAAGTCTTGATCATACCAAAATATGCCTTATTTTTAAGATCATTTTCCTATGTTTTTAGGAGATTTTATGCTTAATCATGATCGATTATGTCTTATAATGGCAATATTTTTGTTCATAGGTATTGAAGAGAAGAAAAGTGCAAAAGTTGCAAAATCAACACTTTTTAGAGTTATTTTGATGGAAATATGACACAATTATTCAAGTGGATTTTTCAAGGAAGATTTCTAGATTCAATGCTCCTGATTGAAGAACCTTTGGAGCTAATTTTGATGCTTAAGGAAGTCAAGAAGAAGATTGCTACAAGTTTCCAAGGTGAAGAGATCAAAAACATTGATGATTGAGTCAAGAAGAGAAGATATGCTGACGAGTCGCCAGCTGACCTGGGCGCATAGGTTAACAACCTGGGCGCCTGGGCATGTCAGCTGGGCACCAGGAACTATCGGGCTAGCAAAAGTGCGCTCAACCCTTGTGTCTTCCTTTTGAAGCTACTCCAATTGCATCCTACTTTAGCGACACTTTGAGAGAAAATTCATAACTTTCTCTACAGAGCTTCAAATAAGATGATTCAAAGTGCGTTGGAAAGCTAACTCAAAGATCTACAACTTGATGAAGATCGCAAGTCCCAGTTTTACCATTAAGATGGTAAACCCCTAAAGATTTCGGACAAAAGCAGTTTTGGGCTGATTGCGTTTTTCACTTGATTCAGCCCATTTAGCTTATTTAAACCAACTTGGAGACCTATTTAGCAGTTAAGCACGACCCTAGGGTTAGTCTATGTCAATCATAACTCTAATTGGAACCCTAGGTAGCCTCCTATAAATACCCACCTAAGTGGAAACCCTAGAGATAGTTTTGACCTAGTTTCATAACTCTTTTCTTTTCTTTCTCTGTGACTTGCGGCAGCAGCCGTTGACTTTGTCTCTGTAATTTTTTCTTATGACTCTTGTGGATTGAATCCATGAGAGGCTAATTTCTTAATACTTCTTTCCTTTGATAATTTCAATTAATTGATATGGTGAGACTTTTGTTCTTGTAATTTGTTATGATTTTCTTAATTGAATATGTTTGATAATCTCTGGTATGTTTTCTTAATATCATGAGTTTTTATTGATCTATAATGCGCACACAAGATATAAAAAAATTGATCTATTGCTAAATTAAATTGAGAACTTATAGGTCAGAGGGGCGGCTTTGCCAAGGCAGGCCGCCCTCCTGGGGCGGCACAGCCATTTTCAAACCCTATTTTTCTAGATCTAGATTTGCAAAACACTAATTTTCATAAATCTTACCAGTATAAATCTCATAGGTGCTTTGCCTCTGCCACGATTCAAATCCGACATGATTTTTGATGTTTTAGTTTGAATGGTTTAGAGGAAGAAAATGAAGTAAAGATTTAAAGGTTGTTTGAAGTGAAGATGTTTCAAGTAAAGATTTTAGTTTGAATGTTGTTTGAAGGTTTTAAAGGATTTGAAGTTAGAAAGTATAAAAAATATGAAGAAAGGACAAAAGTGTAAAAAGTAGGGCGGTAAATAGAAAAAATAAGACGATGTTTAGCAATTCAATTTTAGAAAAGTTAGATTGATGTTGAAAAAATTGATGGGAAAATTTTCTTTTCGATTCAATTGACTTCACTCCTAATATTCAATAATTTTTTTAAAAAAAAAAGTTGTTTTCTTTTTTCAATTTTAAAAATACTTCACACATTGTTTTTTTTTTTGAAGGAAAAATAACTAACTTTCATTCATATAAGATGAAAGTACAAAATAATTGATTTTACAATAATTTTAGGAATATCATCCTTCATTACATCAAATTTCAGTAAAACCCCATAATCGATTAAATTTTGCACCTGAAGAACTGAATCTTCCTTGGAAATCCAAAACGACTATCGTGAATCATGTTGATGTCTCGCTATCACGTCCATCACCCCCTCGTTGTCGCTTGTTCTTCCAAACAAAAAGTTTTGATCAACGATGATCAAGTGATTGATTCGACGCACAAATCTCTTTCTTGGCACCCAAAAGAAAAGATTCGACGCACAAATATCTTTCTTGGCACCCAAAAGAAAAGGATTACCACGATTTTACCAAAGATCTGAATAATAAAAGGTTGGTCATCCTTAAAACTATCATAAAATTCAGACTCGACAACTCAGATTCCAAAAGAACTGAGACTAGACTCGAAACTGACTCGATAAAACTAACTGACTCAAAACAACTCAAAAACAAACTCAAATAAAAATTGAAAATATCTGTAGATCTGATCGTTTATTGAAAAAACAAAGAAATTAACAAAATCCAAACCCTCCTCCTCCTCCTTGGTGATAGAGGAGGAGTCAGAAATACTAACGAGAACTAAAAAAAACTAGGGCAAAGGGAGAAGGGGGAGGGAGGAGAGGGCGGCTAGGTTAGAAAATACAATACTACTTCACAGGTGTTGTCTTCCATGAGCCGCGCCGTCTTTTTCTGCATTGTGGGCCCACAGTAAATTGTAGCCATAAGATGTTTGGAATTGTTTAAGTACCGTTCATTTTGCTTACAATTCCAGGGAATCAACAAAAATGACCTTATAACCGGTTGTAAAGGTTTAAGGGATGAGAGAAAAATTGGAATAAAAAAATAATAGTCTTGACAGTTTTAATAGAGGGACCCACATGCCTGAAATTTTTTTAAAAAAATTAAAATTTTTCATTTCTCTCTCCTTTTTTTTCTTTTTCTTCTTCCTAAATTTCTTACCCTAATCTCAGCCAAAACTTGAAATACTTTGATATAGAATTGATCTGTAACTTGTGAAAATTTGTAACGAAATTAAATTAAGCAATTTGGAAAATACAAATTACAACCAAATGATAGATTGTTTTCTTGTGCCCACGTTGAATATATATATCAATCTATAGAAAAAAGAAAAAAAAAGAAAACAAAGATTGAAAGAGAGTTAAGCGGAGAGAGAAGAAACAAAGTTGCAGGTTGGAGCGATGAGGAAGGAGCGCGTGGAGCCGTGTGGTGACAAATTTGAGACAGTAAATCATTTAAAATTTTGATTTAATCCTAACTTAAGTAGATCGGTTGAAAAAGGTGTACAACTTACACAAGTTTTACACCCAGTGTAAATTATTTGATCCTTCCCCAAATAAAAATGAAGAAAATTGGCGATGTTTTATATTTTTAAAAAAAAAATGTTCAGACTTTATTTTTTAATTTTTGAATTATTTCCAAAGGGACCCACATCACACGTGGCCGAAATCGTTGATGTGGAAAAGCCACGTCAACACATCTGACAGTCGTTAGTCATGTGTCGTCATGTGACCAACGGACTGTCTAAAAAGGACTAACGGGGTTCTTTTTTTAAACTTAAGGGATTAATTTGTCCAAAAAAAACATAAGGGATTATTTCGTCCCAAACGAAAAACTTAAGGGATATTTTTGGGTATTAAGCATGATTAGGCAAACCTTATATCCTGAATTGATTATTTAGCCCCATTACTAGTAGCAATTTGCCTAATCATGCTTTACAGTATCACCATACATGATTTGGGGTTTAACTATTACGTTTTGCGGTTTGATCCCATTATTAGTAGGGGTTTGCCTAATCATGCTTTCAAATTCACTATACATGATTTGGGTTTTGACCATTATGATTTGGGATTTGATCCCATTACTAGTAAGAGTTTAAATTTCACCATACATAATTTAGTAATCATAAATATTATAAATTTTTTGTTTTTGGATAAATCATATATATATATATATATATATATATATGTTCATTAAGATTGTATGGGCCCGTGGCCAATAAAATATAAACACTATGTATGATGTTCATTATATGGGATTTAATCATAAATGAATTTGGGATTGATTGTTCATGATTGATGGTTTGCCGACACATATTTGGAGGTTAGACAATCAAGATTAGGGTTTGACTTTCATATTTGGGGTTTGACCATTAAGATTTCGGGTTTCATAATCGATGATTGGGGCTTTGACCATTAAGATTTGGGGTTTAATCCCATTACATCCCTGGGATTGCCTAATCATGCTTTACAATTTCACCATACATGATTTAGAGTTTGATCATTACGCTTTGCGGTTTGATCCCATTATTAGTAGGGGTTTAGGGAATCATGCTTTACAGTTTCACCGTACATGATTTGGGATTTAACCATTACGATTTGGGCTTTGATTCCATTACTAGTACTGGTTTGCCTATTCATGCTTTATATTTGGTGGGATTAATTTGATTGTAATTAATCAAGGGATTCTTAAAAAAAATTAATCAAGGGATTAATTTTCGGTTAAAAAAATACCGTTGAAAGTAGAAATTACATAGGAATCATATATTAATTATTAGTAGTAAGTAACTAAATGTAAAGAAGACACTCATTTCTTAATTTGGTGGATTTCTAAATTTAATTAGAATTAGAATTATTGATTTTTTACTTTTTTTTTGCTAATTTTCTCTCCCCACACTCTTATGTCCCTACTTACTCCTATACTATTAAACTTATACAATAAAAAAATTATTTTTATATATAATTACTAAATATGTATTTCAAAATATATATATAATATACATCTCATCTTAAAGATCTCGATGAGATCTTTCCAATGGTATATTTTTTATAATTTAAGTTTTGATATTTTAAGTTAAAAATTGAGAGAACATATTATTTTAAACAAAAAATTGTTAACCTTAACCCTATTCATTGTCTCTCTTAATGGACACTCTTCCATTTTCCCTTTTTTTTTGACTTTCTTGCCTTATTTTAAATGCTTTCCAAGCTCTTGCAAAAATAAAATAAAATTTCATAGCTATTTTTTACTCCATTGTAAATGGCATAACATTGCTTTATCCAATTGTAAATTGCGGACTTAAATGCATTGTAATTGTAAATCACAGACTTTAATGCAATGTCAGCCCATGTGTTTTTAAAATTTGTCTTACCAAATTATCCCTTACCGGATGAGTCAATGGTGTGCATAAAACCAAAAGTAAGCAATTCTTGTGGACATCATTCACCGCAGATATTTTTTGTGATTTAAATTGATTTGGACCCAATAAGACCCAACGACTCTCAAAAAAGCCGCATTTAATGCAGCTCATTGTAGCCGTGGCCTACTTCACACATTGTTAGTACTATCTCATGCGAGTCATGCCGGGGGGGGGGGGGGAATTCAATTATAGTTTTCTTTTTTTTTTTTTGGTGATTGTAGTTTTCTCAAATTTGCACGTGTCAGATGCAGGGCAATGGCTGTAGCTACTAGCTAGTGATTAAAGTAGTACATTTTACTGGATTGACAAAGTCTTATAAAGTGTTTATTTTTTGAAAGCCACGGAAGTTGCCATAAACTATAGTCTATAGTAGTGATGTTTTCATTTTTTAAAAATGTTTTTTTGTTTCAGAAAATTGGAGAGAGTTTTGTTTTCACTTCGTCCTATGATATGCTCTGTTTATTACAACTAATTTCACATTGGACTTTTAAGAAATTAAGATTAGAAATATATATCTGATTTTATTTATGATATGATGATGACTAACGCAAACATTAGAAAAATATAGTTTATAGTTATTAGATTGAATCATTTGAACATGTCTCCAAGTACCAACAATCGATCAAATTTGAGAAGATATTATTATTGATTAAATCTCAACCAGTTTTCAAATCATTATCATCAATACTCATTCTTCCATATGTTGACAAAAGTTAATTAAGCAGAAAAATGAGTCGTGAAGTTCTCAAATTCTACGAGTTATATATATCTGACCTTCATATTTGTCCCTGCAGGAAAACTGCAATTTCTCTGCATATTAAGGAACTTTTTCAAATGAATGGTGAAAGCCTCAGTTCCAGTTTCTTTGGCTTTTCTTTTTCGATTTTCATTTCACTCAACTTGTTGTTTTTCTCCCATCTTTGCACTTGCATAGATATCTTAACCCCAACTCAAGCACTCTCAAAAGACCAAACTCTGATTTCCCCTGGCAAAGTCTTTGAACTGGGTTTTGTCAGTTTTAATGATTCTTCTAGCCTTTATTACATAGGAATTTGGTACAAAAACATTGTCCCTCGTAGAGTCTTATGGGTGGCCAACAGGGAAAATCCCATTACAAACTCATCTTCTTCTTCTTTAATGATAGCCGGCGATGGTAATTTGAAGCTCACGAATGGTAATGAAATCACTGTCTGGTCAACGGAAGTCCCTGTCCAATCACCGAACAATTCGGTGGCAGTGCTTTTGGATGTCGGGAATTTGGTTCTTAAAGACAACTCATCAGGAGACATCTTATGGGAGAGTTTTAGCAATCCAGGTGACACTTTTTTGCCTGGTATGAGAATAGGAATCAATTTAAAAACCGGCGAGAAACGGTTCTTAATTTCCTCGAAAAGCAACGAAAATCCGTCCCCTGGGAGTTTTGTTGGTGGAGTTGTAGCAGAAAGTGCTCCGATAATTGAAGCTTTCATATGGAAAAATGGAAACCGTTCCCATTGGCGAAGTGGGCAATGGAATGGGGTCAAGTTCATAGGAATACCTCAAATGAATGCAGATTATCTCAATGGAATGGGACTTCTCTCGAATAGTCAAGAGGGTACTTGGTATTTTACTCTCAATGATTTTAACAACTCTCTCATTAGATTCCTATATGTTTCACCATTGGGATCTCTGCAGATTATAAATTGGGACGAAGGGTCCAATGATTGGAACGTTGGACTTGAGGTTCCAGACAATGAATGTGACATTTATGGAGCTTGCGGTCCTAATGGAATTTGCAACAAAGACAAGTCTCCGATTTGTAAATGTTGGGAAGGGTTTGAACCAAAGTCATATCAAGAGTGGAATAGAGGGAATTGGACTGATGGATGTGTAAGGCGAATTGAACTTCAATGTGACAAGATTAATGCGAGCTTAGCCTCAAGCGATGGGGATCATAATAAACCTGATGGTTTTTTGAAATTGAGTGGGGTTAAATTACCGGATCTTTCCCAATATCATAAACCTCGTGAAATTACTGAAGAAGGTACTGAAGAAAGTTGTAGAGTTTGGTGCTTGAACAACTGCTCTTGCATGGCATATGGATTTGTCACAGGGATTGGGTGTATGTTTTGGACTGGAGATCTTATGGATGTTCAGTCCTTTTCGTATGGTGGAGAGGATCTTTTCATTCGTGTTGCATATGCAGAATTAGGTACTATATATATATATACACACTTGTAAAATTTGATCCTATTTGTTTCTTTATCTTCAAAATTTGATGAACTTTTTTCCAGGTAAAAGGAAGAAGAACAGATCAAAAGTTATCTTCCCTGTTGCAGCTAGTTCTACTTTCATATTATTGTGCACATTATTGGTCTATGGTTTCTTGAGGTGGAGGAGAATAGCTAATAAAAAAGGTTAGACTACTGATTAATTTCATACTGGTTGATTTGAGATTTGGTTCTTATAATTAATCATTGAACTTTACTAGGAACTAACTGACTGATACCCTCAATTTTATAATTAGGGAAAAGCAGAGAAGAATTGCAAGAATCTGATAATTTTGCAAATGCAATTAACCCTTTGAGAGAAACCCCAAAAGAAAAAGCAGGGACAAACATCATAAAGCAAAAGGATTCTCTGGTATTTGAATTCAAGGATGTAATTGTTGCTACAAACAACTTCAGTCTGACAAACAAGCTTGGGGAAGGGGGATTTGGACCTGTTTATAAGGTATCATCACTCTTTCTTATTATTACAGTTATTGTATATCAAAAGATTTAACACATGCATGGACAATATTGAGTGACAAAGATTTTGAAACAAGAATAGGGAAAGCTACACAATGGAAAGGAAATTGCTGTGAAGAGACTTTCTAGTCACTCAGGACAAGGCATGGAGGAGTTCAAGAACGAGATTGTGCTTATTTCCAAGCTGCAACATAGGAATCTTGTTAGGCTCTTGGGTTGTTGTGTTGAAGGAGAAGAAAAACTTTTGATTTACGAGTACTTGCCCAACAAGAGTTTGGACACATTTCTCTTTGGTAAATTCCCTTTTCAATACAATTTTCATAGCACAATTAAGACAGCTAAAATAACTGATTTCTGTCAAAAATTTTCCATGAGTTGGCTGATTAGATTCAATAAGAAAAACACAACTAGGATGGGACAAGCGCTTCAGCATTATTCAGGGCATTGCCAGGGGGCTTCTTTATCTTCATCGTGATTCCTTTCTAAGAGTCATTCACCGTGACTTGAAGGCTAGCAATGTCCTTTTGGATGAAGATATGAACCCCAAAATTTCAGACTTTGGGTTGGCTAGAACTTTCCAAAAGACTCAAGATTTAGGGAACACTCATAGGGTAGTGGGAACATTGTAAGCCTCACTTTTCTTTTCAATATTTATCTTCATATATTTTGCATTTTTATCTAGTTCCAAATGCAGCTCAAATAAGATAATTTGAATGCAGGGGTTATATGCCTCCTGAGTACATAATGGGAGGAAGGTTTTCAGAAAAATCTGATGTTTTCAGCTTTGGGGTGTTGGTGCTGGAGATTGTCAGTGGAGAGAGAATTTCAGGCTTCCAAAATGATGAACACCTAAACCTTCTTAGCTATGTAAGTGGACATCTCCCATTAGATATCCTTCATATTTGATTTAGCAAGGTAAATTAAATAAAAACATTAAAAATAATTATTGACTTGATGATCCGGCCCAAATTATGACCCGACCTAAAATCTTGGGAGCACGATTAATCATCTGTCTCCTAGCCATAGGCAGAGGTCACCTTGACCGAACCACGTAAATCTACTGTGTTGTTTATTTTTTCGCTCTTTAATTTTCCGAATGCGCATAACATAATTGTTTCAGGCCTGGCGATCATGGTGTGAAGACAGGGTGGTTGAGTTGATAGATAAAGGCTTGGAGGACTCATTCTTCCCCATAGAAGTACAGCGATGTGTACATGTTGGGCTTCTTTGTGTCCAGGAAAATCCTGCTGACAGGCCAAACATGCCAACTGTGATTCTCCAGCTTAATGGTGGAACGGAGCTTCCACAACCAAAGCAACCTGCGTTTGTTTTTCAGAGTTCAAGGGACGATGGTTGTCATGGTCATGGATCAAATTCTGATTGCAAGAAATGTTCCATTAATGAGGTGACGTTCTCAGCGACTCAAGGCCGATGATTTATAATGAAGAATTATAACAGATTGTTCTTTGGCATTAATTTTTGCATCGATATTTCAACCTTCCCCTCTGTATTTTCTGCTAAAGATTGAAGAACAACTGAACAAGTCTCTTGTTGTAGAATGATGATCCAACAAAACGGGGTAGTAGTGGAAGTTACTACGGAATATGTGACACACAGTTAGTCACACATTCATTCTAAAACCTTACCACACTTAATGTATACATATTGAAACTTACCCTGAAATTCAAAATTTGCAGGTGAGGCTAAACCTCTCTAAATTTGTGATTATAATTTTGCTACGTTGGTTCTGTGGTAACTCTCACAAAATCATTTCTCTTAAAGACAATTCTCCTAAGACTTCTATATTTTTTAATTTTGTCATCTATAGTCCATTATGTATATTATTTAATTTGTTATCTATGATCTATTGTATATTATATATTTAAAACAATATCCGCCCTATAAAAAATGAAAGAAAATTAAGCGTCTCCTTAGGTGGACTGCCCTGCCATGTCAAATGTGGATTGTCAATGATGGGAATTGGGAAACCTCATTAATATTATGATGATAACTTGATTTTCTAAAATTTTATCCCAATCATATATTAAATTTGGAGACTTAAATGCTTTAGGCATTGTTTATTTTAGGGGATTAAAGATCAGGTAAAATTGTTTGAATTTTAGAAATTGATTTGACGTGACACAATTTTAGTGGTTGATCCCATGACTGACATGGTGGGACGGTCTCATCTAATAATTTCTCCCAAAATAACAGGTAATGCTTCATTTTACTTTTATTTTTATTTTCATTTTATAACTACTATTATTATTTTTTTATTACTAAACCCCGGATTTCGATAATTATATTGGGTCCGGACTAATTTGGAATCGAGGCACGCTAGACATAAAATCGGGGAAGCACTCCAAACACCTGTTTTCTTCATCCACAAGACTTGAACCCAAACCGTACATCGAGCTCCATCAATTCAACCCAACTATTATTATTACTAACTTTGCAAAAAACAAAAAAATGACCATTGAACACAAAATTACCCTCGAACACATGGATTTTTGTTAATGACTAGGTTGGTCATGTGACAAACATCCGTCTAATTAGGGGTTAAATTATTCCAAAAATTGAAAATAATTAGATTTAATTAATTGTCTAAAATCGAAAATTCATAGTCCATTTTATTTTACTAGTTTTCACTCTTACGTGCATTGCACGTAGCTCAACGCGTGTGAACCAAATATATTTTATATCTTTAAATAATAAGAAAATCACAATATTCAATTAAAACAAACTCTAAAAAAAAATTAAAACAAACAATTAAATAATAATGAATTTAATTAGAAGTGAAAGCATATAGTATATTATCATCAAGATACATTGAAATAAATTCATGTAAATTCGTAAATTCCCAACTTGGATTATATTTTGTTTTTGGCAAAAAAAAACAATATTTTGTTTGGTGCATAAGGAAAAATGAAAGAACGGCTTTGTCAAGTGTTTATTTGCAACAGTACAACCTATCAAAAACCACAAAAGAAATAGAGCAAAGGTAATAAAGCAGAGAATGTTGTATTTATCTTTAATAAGACCGATAAGATTAACCTCATAAGGACCAAACTTAGAGCCTTATTTTTGTTTTGGACAAAGAACTTAGAGCCTTCACACTAACCCTCAAACCAATATTAATAAGGAATTGGTAACTAATAATAATATAAACAAACCCTCCAAATACAGTCAATGGCTCCTGTGAGAAGAGTCTGAAAATCCCAAAACCATATTCACAACCATACCACTTTTTTTAAAAGGCACGATTAGATTATAACCATACCACTTTAACATGAACCATAACAAACCAAATCAATCTCAATATTAATGATCATTAACGATCATAGTTTGTGTTTATCTTCTTAATATTCAACAACTACCTTACACCCAACTAACCTATTGATTCCACATCATGCTTTGTGTTTATCTTATCTTGTAATTAGTATTGTTTGTGTTTATCTTATCTTAAAGGAGTAGTAAGTAGTATTGTTTGAGTTTCATTCACACCCAAGTCACTTATTGATTCCATATCCCAAAAATTCATTTTCGCACCAAGCAACCTCAATATTAACTTATTCGAAAATGGAGTGAGGGAGCTGCCTACGTGGCGTAGATCTTTAAAACTGTAACTGTTCATTTATGAACTATGTTGAGTATTTTAAAAAGTTAATACTTTGAATAAAAAATTATGAACGGTGATTTATAAATAACTACAAATTTCTGCTTACAAATTGACCGGGGTCATATTCATGTTAAGTTCACAAAATTTAAGCAGAATCTCTATATAAATGTGCTAACACTCGTGTGAGTAATAAAAAGTCTCAAAATTGAAGCCAAATTCTTTAGCAAAATAACACTGAGACAATATAGATTCTAAATCCAAGTACAATATATATTCACTCCCCAAGAAAGAAAATTAAGGATAGCAATTACAGTTTTTTTCTCCAACCCAACTCCCAACACAAACGAACACAAATAGGAATCAGACTTGTTCATTTATTTTTAGACTATTCGAAACTATGAACTCTAACAGAGCTGGTTGCATAATAAAATGTTAAGTTGCTATAGATACTTAGAGTTAGTAAAGACAAAAAATGAGAAGTACAGTGATCATAAATTTTTATCTATATTAAAATTTAATCCATTTTGTATATAAGTAATCAAATTAAATTTTTTTAGTCCAATTCCAATTATATATTACGAGTTGAATTTTATTAGCCAATTCAAATTATATATTACGGGTTTTCTTAGTCCAATTCCAATTACATATTACGGGTTAAGTGGATATATTAATAATTTTGGAAGTAATCTTGAAGAGGTTGGTTGAGATTAAAATTGTGAGTTTGGTTGAGATTAAAATTAGTTAAAAGTTTGTTTAAAATAAAAAGATTATATAATGGCATTTTAGATATATGTTTAATAAATAAGGATATAATGGGCGATTTAAAAGTTTTACAACTGAACGTACTTTTTAATATAATATATAGATATATCCCTTTAATGATAATTCGAGGTCAATTTTGTCCATTAAACCTAAATAAATAAATTTCCCCAAAGAAAAGAATAATATAATCTTCATCATGCTGACTCAACACTCAAAAGCATTCCGTAGATATTTCATATTTATATTCTCATAGACATTTACTTCGGTCTAGAAAATTCGATTTCTCCTAGATCCGGCTCGACTCGTTCCGACTCGGCTCCCAAGTTCCTGGAACACCCAACGTCTCTTATCTCTGGCCAGGAGGGAGGAATACCAACATTTACTAAATCCGACACCAACGAAAGACTTTGTCTTGTCTCTTGTGACTTATCCCTTATTAAAATCTCAATTTACTAATTTTCTTCTTCGGACACATTCATTTTCACTTCCCTCCTCAATTTCAGGTACGTTCTTCAAAAATTCTCTGCTTTTTCCTTTTTCGTTTTGAGTCAACGAATTCATTTTTCATTTGCTATAAATTGATTGAACAAAGGAAAGCTGGTTTGGGAAAAGAAGAAAAATCACAAATCACAAATATTTGCGATTCGTGCTTAATCATTGCAAGAAGCTTGAAATTTCTTTGAACTTGATCTCATTTTTTCAAACTCGTTTATTTTGTTGTACATAGATGGATATTGATTCAATTATTGGGGAAACAAAGACTCGTTCTGTCAACACTCCGACAAAGAGTGCAATTTATGTGTGGGGATATAATCATAGTGGCCAGACTGGTAGGAAAGGGAAAGAGCAACAATTAAGGATCCCTAAGCAGCTACCTCCAGAGCTTTTTGGGTGTCCAGCAGGAGCTAATGCCCGCTGGTTGGATATTGCTTGTGGCCGTGAGCATACGGCCGCTGTCGCCTCAGATGGGTCATTATTCACTTGGGGTATGTTTCTTTAATTTGAATGACCAATGTTTTTATTTTCAAGTTTGGAAGATCATGTCTTTACTTATTATTTGTCTTTCAATTTGAATTCTGCTGATGTCTACAAGTTATGGAGGATTCTATAATGCTGATTATATTGTATGGATTGGTTACTTTGGCGTGATTCTATTGGTTTTGACCTCCAATTGGTTAGTTTTCACCTGGATCCTGTTTTTGTTGCTCAAAATGAGTCCGCTTTTGAGTTTTTATAGTCATTCAAGTTTGAAGATAAGGTGTATCTTGGTATTCTTCTGTTGTGATGATTATATTGATTTTGCCATTGCCTTTCATTGTGGCTGGCTGTTCTACGTGAAGGACCTTGACAGTAACAATTTGTATTGCTTGGTTCCTTTGATGTGATTGAGGATCCTCCTTTTTAGTGAGAATTTCTCAATCTATCACTAATGTGCATAGCCATGCATAGAGGTTATTCTATCATTAATGAAAATTGCTTTGATAGGTTAAACCATGAAGGTTTTGTGCTACTCTTCATAAATGGAAAGAAATATAAAGATGTTGTTGCTAAGAAATGTAGCTGATATTGTCATTTTTGTACATGCATTTGAACAAAAATGATGTTTTGATGCATCTGTGCAGGTGCTAATGAATTTGGTCAACTGGGAGATGGGACTGAGGAGCGGAGGAAACATCCAAAGAAAGTAAAACAACTGCAGACGGAGTTTGTGAAATCTGTATCTTGTGGGGCACATTGTACTGCTGCTATTGCAGAACCTCGTGAAAATGATGGAACGATATCAAGAAGTAGACTCTGGGTTTGGGGACAAAATCAGGTAGTTCAATTCATACGACACCTATGGAAATTGTTGGTGCTTTTTAGTTTTATCACTGATATTAATTTTTGTTATTATTTTGCATTTATGATAACAGGGATCGAATTTACCTCGTTTGTTTTGGGGTGCCTTCGCTCCGAACACGGTAATTTCTACTTGATTAGCTAAATCATAACTCAAAGTAAATGGACAATTTAGGTTAAGGTTAATTGGGACTTTGGCTTTTTGTGATCTATTCTTTTCGTTGACTGTTTCAGTCCATTTTCAAGCCAACAAGTTGTTGCTGCTGTCAATCTATAATAATTTCACATGAGAAACTATACCGTAATCCCAAATTTGATTTCTGGAATATGTTTCAATGAATGATTATTACATAGCTTCCTATTTCAGATTGTAGCTCACTAGGTGGCTCTCCATATGATATTATATGTCATCCCTACCCTGCTTGTACATACGCATAAAAGAAGACCTAATGCTTCCTATTCTTCGGTCATCCTTAATTAATTGTCTCTCATTGAATTTATTGTTATTTCTTCTGAATGATTGTTTGCAATAAGCTTTTTGGTCATAATTTATAATCTAGGATCCGTTTTATATGATTAGATAACCAAGGACAGGGTGCTCTGTAACTCTTTGTTAGATACTCTTTTAACAAGATTAATGTGCATATTCTTCATTGCAGATCATCCGTCAAGTGTCCTGTGGAGCAGCCCATGTAGTTGCTCTATCAGAGGAAGGTCTATTACAAGCTTGGGGTAAGCTTGGAACCTCTTTTTATTGTAATTTATTTCCTGAGTATAATATGCAAGCATATTGATAGTTTACTGGAAACAGTTTTTGTGCCTATGCAATTAATTCTGGCCAGAACCTTGATAATAGGGAAGGAACCTTCAGAACTCATATTAGTTTCTTGCCACCTATTAATCCATATTTATCACTGTTCTGATAAACCAGGCTATAATGAGTATGGTCAACTTGGAAGAGGCGTTACTTGTGAAGGATTACAGGGGGCTCGTGTGATAAGTGCATATGCAAAGTTTCTTGATGAAGCTCCTGAGCTTGTGAAGATTACCCAAGTGTCATGTGGAGAGTACCATACTGCCGCTATTTCTGAAAAAGGCGAGGTGTAAGTTTTCTAAAGGATTTACTAGATGGGGATAAGTTCTACATTTAAGCATGAGAACTGTGGTTATCCACATCACTTGGGTTCTGGCAGGTTGAGGAATGATTATACAGATAGTACTTTTTGGCTTTTGAGGAGGGAAGAGAGAAATTGAAGAGCTTTGAGGGGAGAGATTTGCCGTTATAGAAGCTCTTGGATACTTATGTCATAGTTTATATATTTGTTTAATGGGCAACAGATCTTTGCTGATCTGATGCCTATTATTTAGTGATTTTAGAGAGAGACTTTTTTGGGTGGGGTTGGGGTGGGGTTATCCGCATGACACAAGTTACTTTTTATGTGGGTTTGGAAAACTCTTCTTGTGGGGAATCTAACATCTAGTCAGGAGACAGGATGCGATGGAAATGAGATAAATTCTGATATGCAAGTCTCTATTCCCTTACTTTGGTTATAGATGAAAAGAGCAGTCATGTTTTCATGAAAAATAAGTTTTACTGACTATGATCATTGCATCTTCTAAAACCCATTCTCACTCTTAGTGTGTAAAACTAAAGTTTGATGTTTACCGTAACTATGATTGTTTATACTTTTCTGAGACATCTGATTCCTGAGTTTCATGTTAGTTAGGCTCTTTATTGGTGCTTCATGCTTGCTACCTCTGCATTAATCATCCATTATGCTAGGATTATCAAAGACTAGCATTCATGATAAAATATTTGTGTAGGTTTGCATAAAGAGCATAATACCTATCTATACGTTCATTTTCCTAGTTGTCACTAAATGGTTGTTTCCATCATACTATTTTTGAAGGTGTTTACAAATAGGATTAAAATATGCATGGGTGTTCCAGTGGTAAATACATGCAAGCACCATCCTTTATGAATATTGCGATGAACTATTTGTTGTATGAACATGGACATTATTGATCATGTTTTAGATGACACACATGTTGTTATTATATATGATTAAGGATTCTCTGCTTTCAATGTTGCAGCTATACTTGGGGGTTAGGAAATATGGGTCAACTTGGACACAGTTCCCTTCAATCTGGTGATAAAGAGTTATTGCCGAGGAGAGTAGTTGCGCTTGATGGAATATGCATGAAGGATATTGCTTGTGGTGGGGTACATACTTGTGCTTTAACTTCACAGGGAGCTCTGTATGCTTGGGGTGGTGGTCAAGTAGGACAACTAGGCCTTGGCCCTCAGACTGGACTCTTTTCATGCAACCCTAATGAATCATTCTTTCGTAATATCCCTGCTTTGGTGGTTCCCACTGGTGTCCAGCTTATCGCTTGTGGACATTCACATACACTTATTTGTATGAAAGATGGAAGAATCCATGGATGGGGTTACAACAGTTACGGTCAGGCAGCTAATGAGAAGTCTATTTATGCTTGGTATCCGTCACCAATTGATTGGTATGCATAGCTGAATTGTTCTATTGTAATTTCGCAAAATTTTGTGGTTTTTGTTTTGATGAAGACACTCTATTGTAGGTGTGTTGGTGAAGTTCGGAAATTAGCGGCTGGTGGTGGTCATTCTGCTGTATTGACTGACGCATGTTCCTTGAAAGAACTCTGTGAGTTCAGGCTTGCAGACAGTGTGACCTTATTAAATGCTGCACAGATTGAGGATGTTGCATCTCGAACTGGAGCAGATGCTTTAGCACGTCTTTGTGAGAGACTGAGGTATTGGTCCCCTCTGTTGGATTTATTCATCTGATTTCTCGTCTAGATAGTAGATAGTACTTCTATTTATTTATTTATTTTGAGTAGTACATCATTTTACCTTAGGACTCCTTGTAAGTTTTCCCCTCTATCTGATATACATCTATGGTAGATGGTCAACTTCTATGCGCACTGTTTGCTTTTTCTTTTTGTATTGCAAAGTTAGATGCCATTGGGGCTTTGGTCTATACAAATTATACTCGCAGAGAACCATAATTCTGTTCTGTTTCGTTATCCTCCTTATTTCTCTTCTTTCTTTTCTTTATTCTCTTCCCTTGTCATGATTATCTTTGATGATTGACATCCGGTCTTTTCTACTGTGTTTTGTTTTCTCTTTTTTGTATCTTTACAGGGAGCATTATGTTGATAAGGGTGATTGCAATTATGAAGATGACATCAGTAATCTCAGGAATCAACTAACAACTCATTAGGTTCCTATGTACTTCCAGTCTAATTGAAATTATGGGATTAGTAAATATATTACTCATTTGATCATGAAGCAAGACTTGGCTTCCAAATTATTTGTATATCATTCTACTACTCTTTGGTCATCTTGATTCTTGATGTCCAATCAAATTAGGACACTTAGGACAGTCAAATTAAGTAACGGAATCGAAAACTCGTTTCTGTGACTGTAAAACTAGAAAATTGTATTGTATGGCTTGGACCTTGAACTATAAAACTTGCTAAAGAACTACTATTAAACTAGGTACTGTGTTTCTTTTTGTAATTTTAACTGCTGAAGTCATGTTTTTGCATTTGAGCTGCTGCAAAAACTTCCTGAGATATAATCCTTGTGGGATGTCTTTTTCTTGAGGATGGGATGGCAGTGTGAAGTTCCTTTCACTGCATTCATCCTTACTTTTTGATATTTACTTCAAAATACTTGACAATTGACATCTTGACATTTGAATTGACTCAAAACAGGGAATAATGCTCCTATGTTTTTGTCTTGACCTTTGCTGGTCCAAGAAGATTGGATTATTTCTTTCTTACAGCTTTTCAGAAACTTTTTATTACTACTACCATTACTTTATAATTTATAATAATATAAGAAGGCATGTGAGGTGGATGCCTCGTGGTGAAACTGAAAAGTGATTGCATAAAATCTAGCTTATGTTTTTTTTTGGCCAGAAATCTAGCTTATGTTAAGAGAAGTTATTTTCATTATCATCTGGTCAAGTAATTATCAGCACTCTGACATAAACTCTATGAACCCATTCTCAATGGCATAAGTGATAATCATCAGAGGGCGATTTTGAGAATTTTCTTTCAATTTGAACTTCATGCATTTTCCCTTTTGATTGCTCACATTCAGGTGATGAACATGAAGGACAAGGGCCAAATCACCACCTCCGATATTCACTCATCTCACAGGTATATAAAATTACCATTTTTGCTAAAAAAATAACCATTTTACCCGTCATGAATAGTAAAAGAGGTGGTTAGAGCTGGTAAAATCTGACCCGACTGCAAGTATCCGATCCGACCGTCCGAAACCCAATCCAACCCAACCCGATTT
Source organism: Corchorus capsularis (assembly GCA_001974805.1). Taxonomy (NCBI): domain Eukaryota; kingdom Viridiplantae; phylum Streptophyta; class Magnoliopsida; order Malvales; family Malvaceae; genus Corchorus; species Corchorus capsularis. The sequence goes on from AWWV01006769.1 coordinate 21,187, forward strand.
GGAGAAAAAAAAAGTCAACAAACCAGACCCGCCCAATTAGGCCTTAAACTAGTGTTAGGTTTTATATCTGCAAGTATTGTAGAATTCAAAACCAAATGGACAAAAAGAAAGGAAAAATGGAACTTTTGCACTCACTGACTTCAATGCCTTTGAACAAGCATATTCCTGGTTATCAGAATTGCTGAGCAATAAGGTATTTTATAACTCTTAATCATGTTTTACATTTCTACTCAGAATGGAGAGACTTGGACAGCATCACAGCCGCAGCATGAAATCTCAGACAGTCTTGAGTTTTTCAAATTCTAAGAAACTTACAATACATTTCCATCTCTTTGGAACTTAATTTTGAGATGATTTATATGCTATAAAACATAGTTTGGAACTGTCAAGTTAAGTTTATCTGTTTACAGGGCGAAGCATCCAAGGCGGTATCACAGTGTTGGAACTAGGCTGTAATTGCGTATCTGCCTCCTTGTTTGCACCTTCTGTGGCTTGGGAAGTCCCTCTGCATGAGTTTAGTCTGATTGCAGGAGTATTGTCAAAAACACTGTTAGTTTTACTGCTGCATTTTCCTTCATCATTGTTACTTAATTATAAAGAAGATGCCTTTACATCTCCTCATCAGCTGGATAGGTTTCTTAGCAAGTAAAGTCATGGAAAGCTTTGCCTAAAGCAATTCATTTCATTCTTTCAAGTAAACTAAACACTAAGAAACATTTGTACATAACTATCTGTTCTATATCATGAAAGATAATATGAAAAAGAGAGAGAGAAAAAGAGTACCCAATAGCCAAAGAAGGGAACTGAATTGTTGCTGCTGGTGGTGATAGTGGTGGTATGAATGATGATGAACTTTGGGCAAGTTCATGCTGCTCAGGTTGTGCATTCTCAGCCTGTGTTTTCTCATCTTCTTTCAGCTGCATATCCTTGCCAAAAGTATTAATGAAGATCCAAAATGAAGAAAGAAACTTCATATTTCATCAAGACAATATGCATGCCTTTTGCCAATTGGAGCTTGGAATGAAGAAGGTAATTACCTTTTTCGCTAGCATATTATTCTGGTCTTGCAGTGCCCTTTCCTGTCACAAAATAAAAGGTCCTCAGTACTAATTAAAATCTGCTAGACAATGAGAGTTTTTATGTGGAGTTGCTCTCAATTGCCCTTAAACAGAAATTATCATGTCTGGTTGTGTGTGTATGTATCAATGTGAAAAACTGTGGCATGTTTCATCATGATACTTATATATTTGGTTTAGACATTAGAGTTTAAAATACAATCTGAATCATGCTAAGTGTTCCATAATATATGCCAAAGGGTCTTACTTTCTTCTGCAGCACTGAGATGGACTCATTCATGAGTTGATTCTGCGTGTTAGGAGAAATCAGTAATGAGTGAAATAAATCATTCATATAACCTGTAAATAGATTTTCTCATAGAATTCATTCATGAAAATATGCTTAATTTTACCTTCCTAATTCGTATGCGCTTTAGAGAAGTGTCAATTTGGTGTTCCAAAAGTTGCAGGTCCCTCAGACTCAAGGGATCAAGCTCTTCTCCCATAAAGTTCCTGCATGATACAAATGTCATTTCCTTGAGTTGATTAGGTTTTTTAATGAAGTTAATTCAACCCTAGAAACATGTAAACCAGTAACCTCATACTCCATTTAGCATATTGTTTATCTTTTAAGCTAACAGGATACAGATCAAATTATTAAACCATGAAAGAAAAACTATATTCATTCTTGATTATTATCCTTAAATAGGGATTTGGGAAATGGGAACTGGAAATATGAGATGAGATGCATGCTCCAATGGTGATGAGAAGATAATTTGTACTTTCCTTTCTACAACAAAAATCTGTACATATATAGAATTTTCTCATCATTCACATGAATTAAGTATTATTTGTACCTCAAGTTCCTTTGCAAAGCTTCAATAGTTGCCATGAGTTTGGGGCATTCCAAAGACCAGTTTCCCTGTGTTAGCATTCAGGAAAAGGATTCAAGAGTTAATTGATTTCCTTTTCAGTTTAGTCAAACAACCATAATAATCCAAATTTCATATCTCAACCTAAAATATTCTGAACATCAACGAATTAAAACAAGGTTGCAACGAATCAGATACAGAAATAATTAATGAGTATAAAAATTAATTAACTCTTTAAGTTAGACAATCTATATAGAACAAGCACAAGAAGGAACATGCATGGTTAATTAAAGGCTGTTGCTTACTGCTAGCTAGATGGCTATTTGTGTGGAAAATTAAGATATACTCCCTCTGTTCCTTTTTAATTGTCCCTTTTAACCAATTTATTTCTTTAAGAAAAGTAGTTAAATTTAGTTAGTTTCCTAAATTCTATTACAATTTCACTTAATCTTCCTATAATACCCTTAAGCCATTGCTTCTTTCTAATTAAATGCATGTTTGACCTTTTAATTAAATGCATGTTTCAAGAAGGGTATTTCTGGAAAACAAGGGAAAGGGACAATTAAAAAGGAACAAGGGAAAGAGACAATTAAAAAGGAACAGAGGGAGTAGTATATACAGTAGAATTCAAATTCCAAGAGATATCATCCCTCTGAATAGTAGGAAGCACATTCAATCATAAGAAATGTGACTTAGAATCTGAAAAGTAAAAACTATTAGTAAGCCCTTTGGAGTTTGGACAGATAATATATATGTTTATCTCCTTTACTAATTAAGGCAAGAATGGGAAGAATGTACTCAACATTAGGTTTTCCAACTTTTTTGTGAAGATTCAGTTTCATTGTTAAATTTAATTTTTGGAAAACTATATCTCCCCACCATATACATCAATGTGTTCTTTACACCCTTCACAGTAGGGTGAAGTGACAATTTTGCCCCTGCTAAAAATAGTGGGAGAAAATGGAGAGGAAGATGTATATAAATGAGATGGGAATATAATAGGGTCCTTGAAGTTAGAATAGCTGCAAAGAACAAACCACTCTTTTCTCAAATTCTTTGCTCTTCCTTCATGACATGATCAAAATATAGTTTTTCTTCAGTTCAATTTCAGCTACTTTTGTTTTTTTTTTTTCCCAGGTATGATTTAATTTATCCGAAAAATAAATTCGATCTTTAACAACCTTAAATACTTAAAAATCTCTCCTTTTATCTCTAATATTTCCTCAATTGGTCTTCATCTTCTCGGTACACAAATTATCAAATTTGATAGTAAAATTATGCATGCATTCTTGCTAGTCTGTCACTCATTTTTATGTTTGAGTAGGTGATCAATAAGGGGGCTCTATGACCTTAATAGTTAATACTAACCAATTGGTGAAAAGTGAAGATAACATACATAGAGTAGTACTGCTGAAGTATCTAGTTTAATTAGTCACTATCACTTAATATTACTTGATTTAAGATCATTACATAACAAATTTCAAAGGGTTGAAACTTGAAAGGAACCTCAAACTTCAATCATGTCAAAATAGAGCACTTATACAGTTATACTCTAAGAATCTCTCAATCAAATCACCCCCTCTCCCAGAAAATGAGGCTTTGAAGGCTTCAATTTACCTAATTGTAATGTGTATAGCAAGGTGTGCAATATATAATCTCTTTTTAAGCTTGAAAATGATTAAAGAGAATTACATGATCATTTTGGACAAAGTTAATTCATGATTTTCTGCAAGGCATGCATACCTGTGATTCAGAAGGAGTACTTGGCCCAACTTGTCTCTCTGCGAAGGCTTGCCGTTCATATCGTTCTAGGATGCCCTCCATGCTGTAATAATAATACAATTTAATCAAGGAAGCTCTCCATAAATAAACTCAAGGGTATTTAATGAATCTGGATAATTAGACTTTATACAAAATTCAAATGAAAAAACACACTTTCAAATAAAAGACTGTTATTGTGTCTTGTGATCAATGACTAAGTATTAGGATTTCCTTTCTACCTTGACACGCAAGAATGTCTCACTAAATTCATGGACTTACTTCAACTACAAATCCTACTGCATTTTTTCATGGATGTCTGTCAATAAGATTAGCTAGTAAAGACCCTTTGGTACATATATATGACTCTGTCAAACTCTGAGACTGAACCCTAGCTAGCTAGCAGTTAAATGGTGGCATCATTATCAGAATTAAGAAGGAAAGAAAAGAAAACTCTTAAAATTAAGAGAACTACTTAATGGCAAATACAATATGGGAAATAGATACTAATTGCACACGTGAAATTTTACACCCCATACTCATCGCCTCACACAAATTATGAAAGGGTAAAATGGTTATTTCATTTGACTGTTAGAGGGGATGTGTATGGGGTGGAAAATTGAGGTGTACAAATGACATAACCCATAGTATATCAGATTTTCAAACTACATCTAGTGGTAAACGGGTAAATATACATTTTTTAGTAATAATTCAAAACTTTGTTTTAAAGTATTGCATAACTGCAATATGATAAAACTTTTTAGACCAACAAAAACTATACTCAAGGTATTAACTAAAGATTAAAGCTTCAGACCAAAATAAAGCACCTCTGAATCAAATGACTGCTAAAATAAACTTGACATCCACCTAAAACATGAATAAACAATCAAAATTCAGCTCCTAATTATTTTTAAATTTATTAAATATGTAACTAGTACTATTTGAAATACTTGACTTTGTATATGAAATAATGTTAAGGTGTATGTTTTAAATATAAATGCAAGAAACAGTATACTAAATTTCATTTTTAATTTTCATAATATTCAAATTGAAATGTATTCTGTAATTCATGCAATAAAATAAATGAATTTTTGTTTTGCACTTTAGTTTTGCATGGGATGTTGGTATACATTTACAAACACAGTTTTTTTTTTCCTTTTTCTGATTACCTTTGATATTGATAACTCAGAGCAAAAGGATTACTGCATGCCTGTGGAAGCAGCCCTCCATGTTTGCTTAATTAACCATTTTTAACAAGGTCCAAATTGCAGCAAGAATAAAAAAATTTAAAAAATAAAAAAATAAAAGAGAGAGAAAGAGGAAGAGAAATATACACTACAAAGAGTTTGTAAATTTATACTAAAAAATTTTTTTTTGCTGCACTTATAATGTTGCATTTGCATTTATTGCCTTTTGGTATAAAAAGTCTTTTGCAAACTAAACTTACAAGAACAAACTTCATTTCTTTTTTTTTCTTTTGGAAAATATTTTGCAATAAAATTTGAATAGTATAGTAATGATGCAACAAATCTATGTTATATGTATCCAAGCTCCTATAACATTTTATACTCACATATATATATATGTAAAACAAAACCCTGCTATATACAGTAGAGTGCTGAACTTAGAGTTCAATTTTTGACATTTTCAAGTGGCAAAAGGAAAAAAAATTATATCCTTCTTATATATGATCTGTCCTTTCGTAACAAGCTTTTTAATACTGGTTGGACCATAACCAGACATTTTCTGAAGCTATTGAAATATATATAATATGATCTCTCATGCAGGATTTCACAAAATATTTATGTACCAAGCCTAATGAGATAATTATCCCAATTCTAGTATGCTTATGGTGTGTTTGGGACTATGACAATGGGTGGGATGATGATTTGTTCATAAAAGCACTCTTATTTCTAAATAAAGGTTATATGCTCCTTAAATTGATATAAGGTCTTTAAACTTTAAACTAGAAACTTGAAGTTCTTTTAGAGTGAAGAGAAACAATTGCCTTAAAATTTTTAAAATGTTTAGGTTCTGCTTTCATATATAGCTCATTATCTTTGTCAAGATATTTAAAATTATATATCTTGATTTTCATTTATTTGAAGGACTGCCAAAGAGACCTTGGCTTAGTGAGGTAAGGAGGAGACCTAAAACCTTGAAGTCTCATTATATTTATGAGGGTTTGATCCAACCTGCAGCCCTGCATATAATCTCTTAGGGTGTTGATTGTTTTCAACAGTTTTCGGTAGAATTTTTTTATTTTAGGAAGCAACAAGATAAAAATTAATAAACCTCCAGGACAATCATTAGAGATATAAATTGTGCAAACATAATTTACACAAACTCAGGGATCCAATTACTGCAATGCAAGAAATTAAACATATCTACAATTCATTCTTTTTATTTTTACTTTAGTGTTGTGATGACTTTTAACATTGTCTCAGTTGTCTGAGACTCTGAGTTTGTGTCATTAATGTTATGACTTTTGAGTATTTTGCAGGTGAACCATGCACATATCCTTACTCAACAAATTATATTAAATGATAAAGGGGAAAAAAGTTCATTTCTTTCTGCATTTCCTGCAGAAACTCTTATAATCCACAGCATAATTAAGATACACAATGACCTAGCTAATTCAAGTTAAAATTCTTCCTGGAGTTTCACATCTCTTTTGGAAAATCATTTGGACAAAACAATTAAAATCAAGTCAAAAAAACTAATATTTAATGAAAGTAGATTCAAATTGATTGACACAGGATACTCTAGATTCAACAAATTCATTTCCACTTGATATATATGAAAATAATTATATGTTTAGCAGTAGCTTGCCCCTAGGATTAAGAATTGTTATTTTTATTTTTTTTTGGAAAATCAATTACACTAGCTAGTGGCTACTCCTGCTAAGTTGAAAGATCATTATTGAAATTGTAAAAGACAAAGTTACATTGCTTTCCTCACTTTCCATATATATATGATACCCTATGAATAACTACTATCATTAGGAGGCAAATCTATCCTAGGTGCATTATCAATAGCAAATTCCAATATCCTAGGTTAAAAATCAAATGCAAAAGCATGAGAAAGAAGAGAAGTATACAATTACACTAAGCCCTATATATGACACAAAGCTCTAGGAACATTTTGGCTACACTCTTTGACTCCCCAAACTTGAATTAATCTGGTTTAACCAATTTTTCATATATACCTAATACTAAAGGACTCTTGAACAAAAAAAAAGTACTAAAGGACTACATGAATTGCATTAACAGTAAGCAAAAGCACAAGCACAAGCAGAAACCATTCCATATTCTGCTACTTATTTTTCTGTTAAGGTTATATTTCAAGTACAAGAACAAACAAATTGATAACAGATAAGATAATAATATAATATTATTATAAGATATATAATATATATATATAAACAAAATTTGTTAGAGAATATATATAAACAAAAATTGTTAGAGAAGCAACAGCAGATCACATCATTCAGCTACTGTTGAATGACAAATCAATATAGAAAACTTTTTATGTCATAAAATCAACAGAAATTAAAAAAAAATGTAAGGAAAAGTTGTCCAATTAAAGGAAGAAACATATACTCCTATGCGCATATAAACAAAAGTCAAATTTTTTAACAGGAAAAATAAGGAAAAGACATCAGATATGAAATGAAAAGCCCTATTTTATTTTCTCCCCATTTTTTTCCCTAGCTTTTTCCGAAAGGACAAGGACAGACCAAGATACATATATGATATATATATATATATATATATATAACATTCATCAAAGTCAAAGTCTAAATTATTATTTAGAATTACAGAAGCAATCTCTCAAAGATAATAGAAAATTTTAAAGATGAAGATTATAATGCAAGCCATGAACAGTAGTGCAACATACATGAACAAAAAGGAACTTAATAAAAACTATCAGAAAATTGTAGAAAAAAGGTTGCAAAGAAATATAACAAAAAGCATGCAATAACAAGGAAAAACAAGAGATTAGAAAGTAAAGTGGAAGAATTTAATTATTAAGAAGAAGAGAAGAAGAAAAGAAAAACCTGGAATCATTAGAGAACTCAAAGAGCTTCCCTTTGTTAGAGAAAACAATCAAAGCAACATCAGCATCGCATAACACTGAGATCTCATGAGCTTTCTTAAGCAACCCACTTCTTCTTTTCGAAAACGTTACTTGCCTGCTAATCTTGTTCTCGATCCGCCTTAGCTGAACCCTACCTCTTCCCATTTTTTTCCCACTTATCTTAGGAAAAAAAAAACTTTTTTGTTGTTACAAAAAACTTTCTCCCCCTTATACTTGAGCAAACAGAAAATGAGAAGAAAGAGTTAAGAAACCCTAAGAATATAGGAGTGGCTGATCATCTCTTTATATAGACTATGGGTTTTGATTTTACAAAGGAAAAGGAAAACATGAAACTGGTACAAAAATGGAAATTCCAAGGCAAAGGGGTTTCTATTTTGGTGTAAAAATGGTTCTATTTTTTGGTGTTGTGATATGGAAAGCAAAGGACTTGGAATCCCACATGTGGAAGGAAAAGAAGTGCATAATAATAACTATTGAGTATTCCCTTATGAAAAATAATACTAATACTGGTAGTAATATGAGGGAAAAAAGAAGGTTTCTTTAGATTTTATTTTGGGGTTTTCTAATAGGAAAGGGGAGAGAGAGAGAGAGAGAGAGAGAGAGAGAATCTGAGTGAGTGAGAGGAGACTGAGAGTAGTGAGGAAGTAAATGAAAATGAGAAGAGTTGAGGGAGAGAGAAGTCAGAATGTGTTGTCGAAATGTGATTGGTGAAGAGGGTAGAACAGTCGTTTGGTGTGTGTTTTAAAACCACAGATTTTTGGAGTTGGGCTTTTGCCTTTGGGAGAGAGCTTTCATAGGGAAGAGCCAACCAACCAACGCCCAACACCCAAACAATAGTCCGTACATATTACATTTTGTCAGCAAACATGTGTGGGGTCCTAATCCTAAATAGCTTATGTCTCTCTTCTCTAATTTGGTGACGGCGGTACTATGGCAATTAGCTTGCCTTATTTCCATCCACCCCTCTCTTCACTACGTTTCAGAATTGGATTGGAGATTGACACAATGAAGGTCTCGGGTTACCAAATCAATGGAGCCGACTAGTTACATGATTTGTTGATGTTAGAATCGAATTGGTTGTATGACTGATTCAACGGGTCGGACCAATGATCTGGTCCAATTTTTTTTTTTTTTATAAGTTAACTTTATTCGAGTCGGATTGGTTCCTTATTAAAATAAAACTCTCTAAAAAATAATTTTCTCTATTTACAAAACTCGAACCTGAGATTTAATCAAATTTTGATTACTATATATGCCACAACGTTCAACTTTTGATTCCAAGTTATTTTACTTTCCTTCGTTACTCATCTTTCTTCCTTTGATTTGATAAGAAAAGTTTAGAACAAGAAGTCTATTGGTCCTTTTTTTTTATCTTTCTTTTTTTTTTTTAATTTGTTGCACTCGCATTTAGGCTTGGGGATTCATAAGGAGATTCAAGTTTGGGTGTCTCATCATTGATTAAAATTCTTATCCATATTTTTCTCTTACTTAGTTTTGGAAAGAAAAAATAAAAGTTCGAATAGGGGAGGGGATCTCATCCTAAAGTTAAAACAAGCCATCAATCTTTATGCAAATTTGTACGGGGTGTTTGTGGAACTCGTCGAACTTGTAAATTACTATATAAGTATCAATAATATCTTTCACCATTATTAATTCAAGCCTTTACTAATATAACAAACTAATAAATTCAGCATAAAGCTACATAAAATCTGTATATAGTGGGTCTTGAACCCTCAAAATCTAAGAAGCAAATACCTTATCAGTCGAGTCAAATGCTCAGTTACAACTTTAATATTTTTAGCATTCCACTTTCTTGCATTTTATAGGTTTTACAATTTATATACATAACTATATATGTAGATGATGTATTGATTATTGAAAGGCGATCTATTCATTAGAGGGTGTCTATGGGTGAGACCTCATGACCTGATTGACCCCTCGAATTTATATGAGGTATATATGTTGGTCATTTCAATAATGTATACCTATTGTATTTGGGGTAGAATGACGGATGAAATTAAACAAAATTAGATGATGTTTGTGTATATATAGAAGTATTGTGATCGCGAGTGTATGTGATTTGCTAATTGCTTATCAAGATTATATGATCATATCTAGGGTGATAATAAGATGATATATATATATATATATATAATAATATTATTTGAATTTTCCTTTTGGTACATTATATATTATATCATAAAAATGGTATCTGATGGGAGCCCACACAAGTGATTTTAGAAAGCGGACCATATGTATAAAGCTGGAAATTGATTTAAAATCTGGGATCACTTGGTTTCGATCGGGAACCATACGATAGACATTCAGATTTGTTTTCCGAGATGTTTATTAAGTAAAATATATTGAAAAAAAACATAATCACATTGAAAAATCAATGATAATATTTCTCAAATGAAAATCATTGAGATTTTCTCTCCTTTGGGTTAATCTTTTGTTTTGTTTTGTTTTATTTTTTATTTTTTATTTTTTGGCAAGAGAGAGGGGAATGACATTTCATAGGTGCAAGGGATATGACATGTGAGACCACGTCAACAGCCATGTCAAGCAGGATAGAAACGGGCTTACATACGCGAGTGTATGTGATTTTAATCAAATATTATATGATCATATTATCTAGGGTGAAAATAAGATAATAATAATAAATATATTATTTGAATTTTCTTTTTGGTACATATATCATTTTAATTTTCTCGCTAAAATTAAATAATTCTATTTCAATTCAAATTTACTTCAAAATCCTTTCTTTTAGAATCAAAATCCTTTTGTGTTATGTTCTATTTCAATTGGAAAAATGAAATAGGAAAATGTAAATTGGATATATACAATTAGGAAGGAATAGTTGAATTATATCTTAGGACCAAAAAAAAAGATATACATAGTTTAATTGTAACCCTAGCCCGTAGGGAAGATAATTAAGAGGAAAGATTAATAAACCATTGAACCTTGACAAGAAAATTAGGCTTTTCTTTTTAAAAAAATATCTTCCAAATTAAATATAGGATTTTCTTTAAAATCTTTTTCATCAAAAGCAAATTAGGATATACTGCAAAAATATATTTTCTAAGTTTTTAATAATACATTCAATATAAATTGTTGTTATATATAGCCCTAACAAAAAATATAGCAAATCACTCTATATACTATATATTTTTAGTAGGCTTGACTTCGATGTATAGTAGTAAATAAATTTCAATAAAATTGCTATTGTTTGTTATCTCAAAAAAAAAATCATACGCAAAAGCAAATCATATATATGTAAACTAATAAAAAAATGAATTATTTTTCAGAAAGATATATAGTTTTATGATGTAACAAAATGATCAACTGATGCAAATTGCAATAGCTCAATCATGTGAGGTTTATACGTATAGCTTGAAATTTTAATATTATCTACAAACTTTGCTTGGAGAGAGATATATATATGACAAAATGTATATGGTAATTAAGATCTATACACACACACACTCACATAATTGAAGCATAAAATACATATTCTTGTGGTCCATCCTCCTAGTGCAGGATTGAAATATAAGAAATGAATTGTTTTTGGTTAATGAGAGATTAGTACTGTACTATAATTACTATTTAATCTGTGAACTTTTAAGGTTCTCATGGAAGTGGTCCCAATCCCAAATCCAAATTTAAATAAACTTTATTTTATTTTCATTTTATATCTTGAAGAATTGTACCATTTTTATAAATTATATCACCTAAGATTGGGGACCATGAAATACCCTAACCATGCTCCATTCCAGCTAAATACATATATAATTTATTTCGTACTAGTCCTTATCTTCTTTTACAGACGGGACCAGTTTTATGAATATTCGATATTCTGAAAATTCAAAATAAAAAAGGATAAAAAGGAAATTGGCCCTCCAGAGCTAATCTATATCTAATCTATATCGTATTTTAAAATGTCTCTAGGTTTTATAGATAATGGTGCACATGAAAGTATTATTAATTCTATATATAGACATGCTTCTTGGAAACACGGAGTGCATTCAAACCGTAGATCGCACCCCACTCTGTTGGTAGATTAGGGTGATTTTTTCGTCAATGTTGCTAAAGAAAAGACAACTTACATCCTATAAAGCTCATATACCTTGAATCAAATTACATAGGAGACATGTAGTAATGCGAAAAATATAATCCCAAGATATCATATAGGGTTCAAAAACAGAGGAGAAAAAAGAAAGAGAAAGGGAGGGAAGAAAAAAACCCTTTTTAGCACAATGCAAGAATGCATTCCTCCTTGCCCCTTCCCTTTTCCCATGGGAGTTTTGCATTCTCAAGAGATAACAAACTGTCTCTATTAGCCTATAATGCAAAATTTGAGGCTATAGAATTAGAGAATTAATAATTAATGATTCTGATTTTTCATTGAACGTTCTTAAATTATATATTTATTTTCTCTTTTATAGATTTATGCTAGAAAAAGAAAAAAAAAATCATGCCTGGTCGTGGGCATATCAAAATAATCAAAGGGTGCTGAAAACTTGAAAAGATGTTTTTGATCTTAATTATATATCCTTTGGAAAAGTTTCATGACAATTTATGTTCTTTTTCTTATTTCAATTCAAATAGTTTTTTTTGGCCAGATATTTCAAATAGTTAATTAATCAATGTTTCACAAGTCACAATTACTTCGATGTATTATTATTATTATTATTATTATTATTATTATTATATATATATTAGAAGTGAAAATTTTCCATTGTATTATAAAAACAATAATAATTTCGAACGTGATGCCAAAAAAAAATAATTTTGAACGAATAAATTAATATAATTAATATCAATATATTCTTTTGCTTTACAAAATGGAGTCACTGTTGAGAAATCACGCATATTTCTTGACCAATAATAAGATTTTTTCTTTAAAAAAAAGGTCATATTATAGAAATTAATATATTCAAGTGGAGAATTTATTTAACTTTTTTTTTGGAAGAAGAAGAGAATTTATTAAACTTATAATCAATATATATGTTTTTTTTTCTAATTAGTAACCTAAGCCCAAAGTAAAGTAATTAAGTAACCAAACTTAAAATGGCAACCCAAGTTGCCAAATCAAACAAAGTTAATTTTCTCAAAATTTCAAGTGCTGATAGAACCATGACTTTTTTATTATTATTTTATTTCAGTGTTTGGGATTTTTCTGTTAATGATGATAAAATTAGTGTTTAATCAAAGATTTGGGGTTAATATCCTTCTCCCTCAATACTTTTGAAAGAAAAGTAACAAAAAAAATATAAAGTAAATAGTAAAATGTGCTAACGAATCTATTCAGTAGTAGTTTTTGGCTAATAAATAATAATGGTTCAACTTTAAAAAGAAAAGTTCCTCATTATGTGGATCTCATTTGTCAAGACTAAATTCTTGTAGTACTATATTTCTTTTAAGTTCATTTAATACACAAAAAGGGACATATTCCTAACTCCAATTTGCAACCAATTAATTGTAAAGCCCAAATGGTAGTATCATTCAATTTTTTGTTTTTGAGGAAATTCTATTTTTTGTTTTAATTATACTGTACTAAAGAAGTGAAAAATTATGATATAATGTGGCAATAAAATTAAATGATTAAACCTAAACTAATCATCTGGCCAAAAAAAAACCTAAATTAATCACATTGATTAGTTAGTATATTAATTAATAATTAGAAGGATGTACTGATAAAAAGAAGAACAAGATTCCTTGGGGACTTAAATATTCCAAAACTTTTATTAAAAAGATACTGCACTTTAGTTTGCATTTCAGGCAAAAATGTTGCATAATTTGAGTCATATAATGTGAATGGAGTAGTATTTTCCATTTCCCCTAAATATAGGCCATAAACTTGGTAGAAGATAAAATTGGAAGAAGATTGGATAACATTATATTGTTTTCTATTTTGGGTGAAATGTGTTGATACTTGATACTTAATGGCATAATGCACATATATAGTACTACTACTTTATATCATATACTAAAAAATCACCTACTTTTTGATTTTGACAGATTAAAGAATAAATAAAGAATCAAAATGGATTGTGCCAACCCCTAATTAAAGAAGTTACACAAAAAAAGATAGTAATATATTTTATTATATATTTCATCTAATTCATAATGATGGGCCAAATTAGGCAGAAGGCACTTATTTGAAGTTTTGTCTAAATATAGAATTGATTTAACCTCATTCACAATTATATAAGTTGTTGAGATGATGGTGATTAGATCACTTGCCTAATTAATTCCAATTATATAAGTTATATGGTTACTTTATATAGTAATTACTTTACCTATCTTACATTTCTTTTCCTCTAAAAATAGCATATGCTTACTATGGCAAGGAAAACTCTGAAAGGTTGGTCAAGACATACATATTTTTATCAGGAAAAAAAAAGGTAAATTTGACAGAAAAGAAATAAAGTATGGGTTAAATTGAAGATTGCATTAATTTCAATGTTTCATTAATCAAAACTACAACCATAAATAATAAAATTATTATCATTTTATAGTTGTGAATGGAATTAATACAATATATATTGAGATATCACCAATTATATGAAACCTTATAATTAAAAAGTTATTTAAAAATGAAAGAAAAAGATAGAGGAAAAGCATACATCTTTTTCTCACATGAGTGCATATGGGATTTAACTTTAGGAGACAGGGTTAGTGCTTGCATGCTCTATGGAAGGATGCATTCTTGGACCAGCTTGGTCTGGCCATAGAGTTTTCTTTGTTTATTACTTTCTATTTTTGATTAAAAAAAGAGAATACCAATTGAAATTTGAATTCTTAGTTTTAGTAACTAGACTCAATCCCAAACAAAGTAATAGTAATAATAAATATGAATATAAGTGTTTTTTTCTTTATGTTGATTAGGAAAAGAAAGAAGCTTTCTTCATTTTTTTGTTGGGTTATCTAAATGGACTGAAGGTTTATCACCCATGGCATTAGCTCTTTGGGCCACATTGTTAGTTAAAAAGCCTAGAATAGAAGAAATCCTTCTTTTTCAGCCCAAATGGTCTCAGATAGCCCAACTCAAATGTTGTTGCTGCTTTCTTCCTGTCAATTTAAAGATAGAAAATGTCAAAATGATTAATGCACAGCACATCCCAATTCTCCACCTCTCACAGGCAGAGAAAATTACCATTTTACCCCCAAAATCATAACCCAGATGTAGTGTATATATATAGCCAGTATAATAAGTAATGCGCCCCCAACCATAAATGATAGATCTGGCAAGAAACCAATACTAGTGTAGTAAGTGCCTTAAACCTGTCACACACCATAAATATTAATACAAGAAAGACCAAAACTATGAAAAAAAGGACCATATATATATAACATAAATAAAAGTCTTTGTTAAGTCTTGCAATAGATATAACCTGAACACATGCATATGCCTTTTTGTGTAAGGCACAAAGGTTTTTCATTGTCTTAAAAACAAATTCAGTCACTGCTGTTTTTTATGCCATGATTGCAAGTTATGCATATGCTCTTCTTGAAATCATTTACACATTTTTGCCAAACATTAGGAAGCAATGTTGCCTAGTAGGTGGCTGGCTACTAGTTTTATGACCATTAAGTACCCCCATATTATGCAAAAACCAAAATTTTAGAGCATCCATCCAGGGATGAACCCATTGACTTGTGGAGCATGACTTGTTGCAGCCATCTGGTCTGAAGCAACAGGATTATACCTGCACCAAATTTGGGATAGATACAAGGTTTAGTAAGTAAATTTACTTATGAGAAAGGGGTTAAAGGATTTAATGAGTTGGAAAAAGCTTAGCCTACCCTATCTGCAATGTGGGATTGCATTCCAATGGCTGAAATAACCCCTGAGATTGAGGCTGCTGGTTATTGTATGATACATTACTTTGCTCACCGCCTTCCCATGATGCTCGAAATTGGTTCCTTGCACTGATTTCATCAAGCTGCATAACTCAAAAAATAGGTGAGCACTTGACATTAAAATGTCAGATATATGAGAAAACTACAAGGAAGAGCAGAAAAATGTTACTAGCTCAAAATTGTCATAATAACTAGCACTTCACATTCTTTCTTTTCAGGTTATATGGGGAATTATGTATCAAACCTTCAATCAAATGCTATTCTTACCCTAGATAAACTAGAAATTTGGACTTATAAGATATAGTTTGAGCTGGTTTGTTAGGTTCACAGGAAGGCAAAAGTAGTTATAAAATGATCAAGCTGCTAATTAGCTTGTGATTGAATGCTATAAATGCTAGCCTAGGCTCACTTGTATTATATGTTACTGTATTCCAGAGTTTAGCAAGGGTAAATTAAAAAGGAGGTGGCCATTCTCACCCCAATTGAGCAATTTCAGCAGTTCAATATGTTACTATGTACTTGTCTGTCCTCTTTCATATAGATGACATATACATTCAGATTCTATTCTGCCATAACATGTTTACTGTTACAGAGTTGTTTGATTTACATTCCCTGTAAACCAGTTCAAGCTATGATCTCTCAAGTTCCAGTTCTAGTATGTCTATGTTTGAAATTCTTTTTATATTTCTATGAATGAGTCAGCTGGTATATATATGGTACTTATATGATTCAAACTATAGCATATCAGGGACCTTTCCCCCACCCCATATACTGAACAGAGAATACTCAAGTAGTCAAAGTTCATGAACAAAAAACTATGTGCCTAATTAGATGATGTAAAGTTTTATAATCAAAGAGATGATTTTACCTTTATTGACAAAGCCCTGTTAGCTTCCATCAGCATTTGTTCCTGTATTTTAAGCCAGTAGCCTGTTAGTATATATATTAGAGGGGGGGGGGGGGGGGGGGGGGGGGAAAGATGAATGTTTTAGTTCTCCCACAAGTGAGATATACCTTATTTTGAAGATCAGAAAGCTGGTCAAGCATATATTGGGTCTGCAAGGTAGATGGAAAGAAGTATTACAATATGAAATTGAAAACTTAAACAATTTGAGCTAAAAAGGGAAGGGGCTGAAGATTATATTATATATCACTGAAAGAAATTGTTGGCACTGGTTTTGAATCCTTCAGAAATGGCAATGAAAAGTTGATCATAATGTTGCATCAGGGTAAGCTTAAATTTTGCATTGTAGAAATTGCATTTAGGGACCACTATTATTACTCCTTCCAAAAGCTTCATTTTAACAGAATGATAAGTCATATATGCTTTTCAATCAATTATTTGACATAACTAGCTCTAAAATATTCAGGCACCCTTAAGTTTATACGGACTACCACTTTGCACCCAACTTTTTTATTTTGATCAAAATGCACCATAAAGTTTTATTTTTATGCCACTTTGCGCCCTCCGTCACAGTAGGACAAACGCGCATCCGACGTATAAACTTAAGGGTGCAAATTTGGCATTTATGTCAAAATATTCATGCTCTAGTGGAAACAACTAGTTGATCCTCTTATCTATTTTTGGATCATTGATAAAAGATATAACAGTTAAACAGATTGTAACTACAAAAGGGTGTAACTTGTGTGAGAATAAAAGCTGATTTGAACTGAATTAATAAGATTGAAAACAGGTTATGTAGATGTTAATTAAATAAAGTTTATTACCTTGGTGGAGCGAACATGTTTCAAGGATGATTCGAGTTGACGCTCAAGCTGCTCAAGATCCTTTGAGTTCAAGGGGCCCAAGTCTTCACCAAGAAGATTTCTGTTGAACCAAACAATCACATCAAATTGCTCATGATAAGCAAGTATAGTTATAATCCTAGAGTAAGTCAACTTGTCCAATTCTTCCAAGGCACACAGGATATTTTAATTTCTTCACAAACCTCACTAGGAAAACACTTGAAAATCCACAAATAAAGGCAAAAATAGTCTTTAAAATTAGCCTAAAAATCCAAGTTAGGTATAATTTTTAGAACAATTACCTCTGAGTTCTTTGCAGGGTCTCAAATCTACCTTTCAGTTTTAAGTACTCGCGGTAGCTGGTCTGTTATAGCATAAGGATAACAATATGAGAAACTACCAAATCCTCATTTTAAGAGAACAGAAATTGTACTGATCCATTTTTGGATTGTTAAAATAGCCTATGAACAATTGAGCATATATAGTTAGAGATCTCAAAATACAGCTATAATAATTACAAAGATATTGCCATATTCTCATCACCTCAAGCTCCTTGGCTGGCTTGCTGACTTCCACTGCTCCATAACTACATTTCTGATATCTTTCAAGAGTCTTGAGCATGCTGTGAAGAAGCCACAAGGGGAAAGAATTAATTTTATAATAATTAATGGTATGCTAAAATTATACAAAAGAATAATGGATTATGTTTGCTTTGAAATGTTCAAGTCAATGTGCTCCTAGAACTAGCTAGTTAATTAGTGTAATTATTGGAATCAATTTGCCTTTCAAAAAATAAAAATCAATTTCTTGATTTGGTGGTATATATCTGACATAATATATCAAAGAATGATAAATATCATGTGTAACATCACAATATGAAACTGTTGATTTTGTATCAATGAAAAGAAAAATGTTGCAATTATTAAGTAGACATACTTTGATTTTCATTTAATTAAGCTAATAACATGTAAACTAAAAAACAATACTAAATGGTATCCTAAATGGCCAATGAGGGCATGCCAACTGTCCTATAAATGTCTAATAGACATTCCTTTTTCATGAAGAAGTGCAGGAGAAAAGAAGGTTAATTTATGCATGGCTATGATGAGGGTAAATGAACAAAACTTTACATTAAACAAGAATGCTAAACTCCAGGTCATGAAATCTTGCCACTCCAACGAAATTAATTAAATTAATTATACCCATATAAATCATTTGATTTTCCACACATTACTAAAATACACTATATATATATAAAATAATGCAAGCGTAGCTAGATAGCCAAAAGTGAAAAACCTAAAAGAAATATCGATCGTTCAGTCATTACAGTGCAAAAAGTATAAGAATCCATGAATGTAATTAACATGGTCCTCAGTCAAAATTACTGACTGATCACTTCATTCCATTACTCTTTTTGAGTTTTACATGACACACCCTAAAACCTTATACTTTTCCCTAGTGGATAAATATAAAAAACTGTTAAAAAGAGATAAAAGGAAACAAAGAAAAGGCATTTTTATCACCAAATAGAGATATTCATCCACTGCAGGTACTTATAGCCTTGATCTACCAAGTTTCTGATATTTCTGAGGAAAATAAAGGAAAATATAGTATATGAAACCTATAAGATTATCTACATATATATATATATATATATATTAATGTGGATATTTCAAGAACCAATGACAACCTATCGACCAAGGAGTAACCCTATACTGATCCTACTGACTAAATGAGTACTATATGGACAGGGCATTTGAATCCACCATGTTCAAATCTTCTTTGGAAAATACTACTACTACTAATATTTAAAGAAATTTATAATTTTACAAAAAAATTCACTTAGCTACTCTATAATAAAGGAATTTACAAAGAATTAACTGACCAATTTCAAAAAAAAAAAAAGAATTAACTGACCAATTTCAAGGTGTGCGTGTGCTAAGTACTATATACATATTAATTTTTTTTCTTTTGCACAAGAAACTCAAGCTGCTGCTTTGATGATGTCAAATTATACTTCTAATATAGGGAAAATATAAGTTTGAAATCCTTAAATAAGGTGACATATTCTGTTTTAATAAGGACAAATTAACAAGAAAATACTAGTGGTACAACTCTAAAATCTTCATCTTTTCCCTTTAAAAGCATTCAAAATCCTTCATCCCATAACACAATAACCTCTGAGTAATCAGTAAAATGTAGCATTATAAAAAGAACATTTGAGTTTTGTATAATATATATCTGGCACAAATGGAACTTGAAAGTGCCCATAGGGAATTTTCACAAGAAAACACAACAGTAGGAATGAAGAACCTTCTGTTTTACCTAGCTTGCTATCTGCCATGAAAAGTATATATAGTTTCTACACCAACCTGAAAAGATTCATCAAAAGAATATGCAGTGGCAGACTTTTGAATAAATGCAGCTCATGAACAAACTGAATAATACTCATTGTCTAGAGGGGAAGAGAATTGGCAAGTGGATTAAAGACATATATATGAGCTATTTTTTTTTTTAAAAAAAAAAATCTACAGATCTGGTGAACACAGTTTATAGATTAATATTTCAGAAGGAAACCTAGCTAGAGAATCATCTCATTTTTTTTCTTCCTCATAAATTCTGACTAGACAGAATCTTTATTTTCTTGGTTCAGATGAAAATTTGTAGCTTAATATGTAATTTGAAAAAAGGACAACTCAAAAAAATATAATAAATAAGGAAGATAGAATCAAGATAACTAGAAATTATCATGCACAGAAATAAATAATCAAAGATAACAAGTCACCAAAAAGAAAAAGAAAATCAAAGGTAATCAAACAAAAGAAAACTACAAATCGAATTCAGATCAGATCTTATTAAATGAAACCTAATTAATAAAAACCTAGACCTAAAGCTCAAGCAAATCACACACTAAAAAAGAAAAAGAGTAAAATATCATAAAAGAAAATGATCACCAAAAGGTTCAAAACCATAAAAAAAACAAGCAAAACAAGCAAAAGTCAGGAAGAATCAAACCTAAATGAAGTTCCTCTCCTACATGCTCATAAGAAAAGAAAAATGAAAAAAAAAAAAAGGCTCAAAGAAGACCATATGAAATAAATAAATAAATAAATAACAAGTTAAAAAATTGAAATTAAATGAAACAAAGAAGAAAAATAAACAGATCACATGTCAAAACAGCTGAAAAAAACCAATAAAAAATATAGATAAACAATGTTTATGTTTATGCATAAAATATGAAAAAAAAAAAAAAAGAGAGAAGAAGAGTGAAAGAAAGAGCAAAAAAGGGTTGATACCTAGCACTGCTACAAAACTCATAGAGCTTGCCACGGTTAGAGAAAACGATAAGTGCAACTTCAGCATCACACAAAACAGACAATTCATAAGCTTTCTTGAGCAACCCATTTCTTCTCTTTGCAAATGTAACTTGCCTGTTTATCTTGTTTTCTATCCTCTTCAACTCCACTCTTCCTCTCCCCATTATCTCCCCCCCTAATTTCTCTTACCCAAATATACTTTTAAACCCTCTTTTCTTCCTTTCCTTTTATTCCCCTACTTACTATATTTATACTAATTATACCTCTACTAGTATAGATTTTCAATACTTCTCTATGTATATATATATTTTTTTCTTCTTTTGCTAAATTATATATAATTTTTTTTAATAAATTTTTCTCTTTGTTCTTGGGAATCAGCTGCTAGTTGAAGCTTGATCTTTCTTTTGCTAACTCAGGGACTCAGGTCCCCAAAATGTAACCAAATTTGTGTAAAACAAAGAGAAAAAAAGTTGGATTCTTTTCACCCCCTCAAGAGAAAACAAGAAGAAGAAAATGAAAACATAAATAATAGAGAGAGAGAGAGAAAGCTAGAAAATTCCTTGAAAAATTTGGTTCCTTGTAAGTGTGGTTCTTCTCTACTTTCAGCTTTCTAATCTCAATCAATATATAAAAATTAAATTAAAATTAAAACTAAAGGGTACTAAATTTTTTTTCCATTTTTCTTATTTATTCTTTTTGGTTTTTTTTAGGGTTGGTGTTTCTTTCTAGTTTCATACTATTATGACCTTTCCAAAAATTTACTTGTTCCCTTTTGAGTAAAAAGTTTCCCCACTCTCAGTTCCAGCGCGTGAATGCAATCTTAAATTACGAATCTTTATTTGGATTTGTATACAAGTATGAGATATGAGAAGTGACGTCACGCGACAGTCAGAGCGTGGATAAGATGCTTTTGTTGTAATTGAACCTTTGTCTTTCAATCCTAGTTGTCTTCAGAAGTCTCAGAACGTCGTCACTTACCTTAAAATGGATCCACACGTGTCGCCATACCATTGGGTGAGTTCCCTTATATCTTTGCTAAATTCCTTTTTTCTTCCTTCACTTTATTTTTCTTGCTTTTTTGTCCCTGGTAGGTTGACTAAATTACAAGAAGAGTCTTGCATTTCTATATAACTATAGTCTATCTTCAATCTGTTCTTCAAGGGCCATTTTTAGCCAAAATATAAGTTGGCAACAAAATAGATGTGAATGCTTTAGCGGGTAAGCATGGTATTAAATTATCGAAAAAGATAATAATCTTTAATTAGTAAAAGAATTGCAGTGAACAACACGTAAAGAAAGTAAATAAACGTTGACAACAAGTAATAATTAGAAGGTTCCGTGTTATTCTCAATT
>AWWV01006770.1:0-50184 GCA_001974805.1 Corchorus capsularis
TATATATATATATATATACTAGTCTTAGCTTTCACGTGCGTTGCACGTGGCCGAACACGTTTAAATAAAAATATTTAAATAATTGAAATTAATAAAAAAATTAAAGAATTAAATTGTTATATTGTATTAGAATTATGTTGAAGTAAATTTTAAATTCAACATCAAATAGATATCATGAAACTAATTAAAAGTCAAAAATTTAATTATTGAAATGTAACAAAATTACATTTGGTTTAAAAGTTGAGTGGTTTTGCTTTGACAACAAAGCCAATAATATATGTGGAGGGAAAAAAAGTTAGTATTATAAATGATTTTTTGTTATGTAGAATATTAGTAATAAACAAAAAAAATTATATTTTACCTATCAAGGCCCCATTGCTATAGTCTTGGACATCT
Organism: Corchorus capsularis; assembly: GCA_001974805.1. Lineage (NCBI taxonomy): Eukaryota > Viridiplantae > Streptophyta > Magnoliopsida > Malvales > Malvaceae > Corchorus > Corchorus capsularis. The sequence goes on from AWWV01006770.1 coordinate 397, forward strand.
TCTAATTGAACAAAGTGATGCGGTAAAACATCATTGTAGCAGAGAGATTGAGCTTCACTAACAATAGTATATTCCGTTAGTGTTAGCTCAATGTTGTTATTGACATTTGGAAATTTCGAGTTTACTTTCTTGACAAGGCCATTCGAAATAATATAGGTATTCATGCTTTGAAAAGTATCTAACAATTTAGATATTCCATTCTCGAACATAATGGCTTGTATTCGGGTGCCCTAAAAAATAAAATAATTATTATATGAAACTGAAATTAAAAATAAACTACTAAATTCAAAATAATTGTAAAAGAAATTTTCTTGTTCATCAACGAAGATCAATTTTACATATTTCCCATCACCTCTGGCATTTGAATATTTCTCAATAATTCCTTTACGAATTAGCAATACTTTAATACTCCAATCTTTTTGCGAAACTTCTAAATCTCGGATATTTGTTAACTTTGAAGAAGAAGACATTTTCTGCCAAGCATGTTAAATAAATTATTAATTAGAAAAAATATATGAAACCAAACAAAACAAAATCCAATATATAGAATTTTAAAACAAAGGATAAGAAAGAAAATTTTTGATCATGGGAAACAGAAACTATAGCAAAAATTATAATATATATAATTTATCATGAAATTTAATTGGCATGAAAAAGCAAACTATAGCAATAGAAAAAAAAATAAAGTAAAGTTACAGCATGAGGTATTGGATTTTGATACACAATAAATATCGTTAATAGAGTAATTCAGATGAGTTCTTTATGTATTTATCTTATTTTTTGATGAGTGATCAATAAAGTGGCGGGCCCTTAGTTCTTTCACCTTGTGTAGGCTGCGGTTTCGTGAAAGCTGGTAAATCTGTGTGTGTTGCTTCTGTTCCTGTACATATATGAGAGAGAAGATAAGCTTTTTAGTGTAATATATATATATATATATATATTGTTTTTTGTTTTATTTTTTGCTATTATTATATTCTATATATATTCTAATTATTTGCGGTAAATTCCCTTCCAAAGAGGCGTAGGGAGGAATCCCTTCTAATTAAGCTATCGTCCAAACTATATAATTGATTTCAAGAATTTACTTTAAATTTAATTGGAAAACGTAACGAAACATACCTGGATCCCAAATAGGATGCAATTTTGAACGTTGGAAGCACCCAAATAGGATGTTGGAGATTAAGACAAAAAGTAAAATTAAATACAACGTTGGAAACAAAGATAAAAGGAAAAATTAAATAGGACGTTGGAAACAAAAAGCAAAATTGACGTTCTTATAATTTAATACGTATTATTATGATTTAATAATTAATAATGGAATAATTTATGGGTAAAAAATAATGAAATAATTAAAATATTATTTAGTGATGGCAATTTAGAAATATGGTTTTTTAAAAAAGGGTATAATCGGAAATATGTTTTTAAAAAAGGGTACAATCGGAAAACATAAAGTTTCCCATTATTCGTACTTTTATATATAGTATAGTATAGTATATATATATATATATATATATATAAAGAATTTTTCTGATGCCACATCAGCACGACGACAAGCGAATCCTAAAAGGTGACATGTGTCATTTAGGGACTAGATTGAAATATTTAAAACTTAATTAATTAAAAAAATTAGACATTTGTCAACCCTACAACCTGCTTGTGGAGTCCAAAATTTACACCGCGGGTGTATCATATAATTACCCTTATATTAATGGCGTGCATAGCTGACAACCCATATTTAGACTTATTTGGCCTTACTCAAAAAAGTCATGAACTTATTCATCATTTTTCAAAGTTGGAGCCTTGCATAATTTAGAATTTTTGAAAGGTTGATCCCCAATTTGAGATTTCAACCTATTTTTTCTACATATATATTTCAAATTGTTAGGATTTTGAACTTCTAATCATAAAAGTCAAGCATGTAACAAGTTTTAAAAAAAAATCGTTAATTTGAGATCATTGCAGCAATTAAAAGATTACCAATGACATTGAAGCATATTATATGTACCAGCTTTACTCACGTTGAGATGGATATACCAATTGAATTTGTAATTTCTATTGGTATACATAGTATTGATGATCATTAAGCTTAAGAGACGAAGTCCTTCTACCGTGTTTGTATTTAGTGCTGAAGATTTATGTTACTACAAAAACACATAAGAGACAAATAGAGTCACAGAAAATTGTGGTGATAATTGACCCTACGTGCGTTAGGATATTATACAGCCATAATAAGTTGTCATAACTATGTGTCCTTATTAGTAAGGACTTAGGTTGAGGTTTTAGGACAATTTAGATCACAATCTTGCGGCATTGTAGTGGAAGGCAATGAATAAAAAATCGTGTCGGGAGGCATACTGGACAGGGATTCGGTATGTGGTTTAATCGGTTCAATTGGTTGAACCGGTTTTGTACCGGTTGTTGAAATAATTTATTAAAAAATTATGTTCTGCTATAAAATAAATATAATTTATGATGAAATAATCATTAAATAATACTTTGTTAGAGTGGTTAAGTTTTTTTGACTTCATTCAAAGTATGTTGGGTTCAATTCTTACCAATTACAAATATTTTTAATTTTTTTTTAAATGTACTAAAAAGTTGACTATGTATAAAACCAGTCAAATCGGTCATAAAACCGTCAAACTGGTCGGTTGAACCGCGGTTGAACCGGATCAACATCGGTACGTTGACTAAACGGTTTTATACATGTACCGTTATCGGATTGACCACCGGTTCCCGGTTGAACCGGCTGGTACGGTATGGTTTTTTATTCATTGGTGGAAAGGAATAAATATTAACTGGGTCAATTAATAGTTCTCCAAAAAGTATTAAATTTTTGAAAACTATTTGACTTTTATATAATATAGTTTCTAATAATAAAAAGAATGAAAGTATATGTTAAAAATGTTATGGCTACAATTTGAAAGTATTGTGCATTTTATTTTATTTTGGCTAAAATTTCACCAACGCCTAATGTTTGCAAAAAAAATATTGATTTGATCCCTAAATCTTTTAATTTGGTTTGTCAAGGGTCCAACATTTATGAATAGTCTCAATTCAACCCCTAACATTTTAATAATTAGGTCAATTAAGGGTCTAATTAATGTTACCATATTGAATCAAATTAGGATTTTGCAGATTATATTTTCCATATAATTAATCTTAATCGTCCAAATTTTTTTTATTCAAAATGGGTTGTTCTTCTCCAAATAGAGTTTTCCTTCTTCTTTCAACTTTTTTCTTCCACTTAATTATATCAAGGCCACTTAATTATCTATACTATATATAAAGTACGAATAAGGGGAAACTTTATATTTTCCGATTGTATCATTATTTTTAAAATATATTTCCAATTGTACCCTTTTTTTAAAAAAAAAACATATTTCTAAATTGTCATTACCATTATTAAAATAATATAAATTTATATTATCCTTATTAATTAGGATCCAACGTGGCCAATAGGGATGCCCCACATCATCTTTAACATCTGAATTTTCATCCAAAACATTCTCCAAGTCGGTTTAGGAGAAAATCAATTCTGTCCAGAAATTACAAGGGCAAAATCGTCCACTGAAACGGCAGAATTAGGTTTCGAGATAAACATAAAAGTTGTAGATCTCATAATTCTCTTTCCAATGGTACTTCATTTGCATTTTTCTGAGCTCTAGATAAAAAATTATGAATTTTCTTCCAAAACTGCTTTTGTGAAGTTCTCCTTTCAATATGATTTAACAATACTGCATCATGGTTGAATCATTGTTGCATCATAATTACTGATTGGACTTGGACTCCTTCTTTGGCTGCCATATTAACGAATTGGGTTTAAGAATATCAGATTTAGACTTCAAGTCATCTGGTTTGGCAATTTGGACTTCATAGACTCAAACAAACCTAATGAGCCGAAATGAGACAAAATCAATAGTTTCTCAAAAGCGATCTATACTATATATAAAAGTACGAATAATGGAAAACTTTATGTTTTCCGATTATACCCTTTTTTCAACTATAATTCTAAATTGACATTATGAAAATTTATTATTTAAAAATTAATTATAAAATTTCAATTTAGACAGAATTATAAGTTTTGTAAAATTGATTTTCATTGATGAACATGCAAATTTCTACGAATAATGGGAAACTTTATGTTTTCTGATTGCATCCTTTTTTCCAAATATATATTTCTAAATTTCCATTATTAAAATTAGTATAATTTTATCATTTAAAAATTAATTAAAAATTTCAATTTAAACCGAATTATAAGTTTGTCAAATTGATTTTAGTTGATGAACATGTAAATTTCCTTTACTATTATTTTTTGTTATTTTTTGAATTCAATATTTTACTTTTAATTTCAATTTTTAAATGTCAATAAAAAGATTAACATAACACTAACACGTACAATACTATTGTTAGTGAAGCTCCATCTTTTTGTTATATAATGTTTTGCCGCATTCACTTTGTTTAATTGGAAAATTGTTGAGTTAGAAGAATAGGTGATATTATGATTTTGATTTTCTTCTCTCTATGTGGTTATTAAAATTCTATAAGATGGTTATTATAATTTCATGAGGAGGTTATCAAAATTCCATAGTGTGGTTACCAAAATTTCATATGGAAGTTATCAAAATTTCATATAGTGTGGTTACCAAAATTTCATAGGATTAGGTTATTAAAATTTCTTAGGTTGGTTATTGAAATTTCATAGGGTGGTTAACTATCACAATTTTATAGAAAGGTTATCAAAGAGATTATCAAAATGTCATAGCGAGGTTATAAGAATTTCATAGTGTTGTTAACAAAATTTCATTAGGAGGTTACTAATATTTCATGGGGAGGTTATCAAAATTTTATAGTGTTATTATCAAAATTTCATATGAAGGTTATAAAAGTCTCAATTTCATAAGGAGTACCAAAATTTGATAGAAGGTTATCAAATCTCATAGAGTGATTATCGAAATTTCATAGAGATCAGATTATCAAAATTTATAGGAAGATTATCAAAATTTCATAGTGTTGTTATCAAAATTTCAAAGCGAGGTTATCAAAATTACATAATGTGATTATCAGAATTTCATAGAGGGGTCAACAAAATTTTATAAAGAGGTTATCAAAATTTCATAGTATGGTTACCAAATTAGGAAGGTTATTAAACTTTTATTATGGAGTAATCAGAATTTTAGGGATGATATTAAAATTTCAGGGAGGATATCAAAATTTCATAGTTTAGTTTTCAAAATTTCATAATAGGGTTATCAAAATTTCATAGGGAGATTAACAAAATTTCATAATGAGGTTATCAAAAAAATCATATGGAGGTTATCAAAATTTGTAGTTATCAAGATTTCATAAGAAAGTTATCAAAATTTTATAGGGAGGTTTATCAAAATTTTATAGGAAGATTTATCAAAATTTTATAGCGAGGTTATCACAATTTCATAGTGTGATTATCAAAATTTCAGACTGTGATTACTAACAATTCATATGTAGGTTTTTAAATTTTCATAACGTGGTTATTAATATATCATATGGAGGTTATCAACATCTCATAGTGTTGGTTATCAAAATTTCGTTGGGAAGTTATCAAAATTTCATATTGAGGTCTTCAAAATTCCTTGGTGGTTAACAAAATTTCGTAAGAAGGTTAAAAAAAATTTATAAAAAGGTTCTCAAAATTCCATAGTATCATTATTAAAATTTCATAGGAAGGTTATCAAAATTTCATAATGGGATCATAAAAAATAGTGTAATTATCATAATTTAATAGAGAGGTTATCATAATTTCATATGAATATTTCATTTAAACACGTTGGGCCACGTGCAACGCACGTGAAGGCTAAAACTATTATCTTTAAAAAGATGAATTTCAAAAAGTTTCTTACCAATCTTGTATATAATTAACCCAAATACTAATATGTTAGGCCCTCAATAATTCGGACACGAAAGATTCAGGCAAATGTTATGATGTTTAATTTGTTTCATTAATTAATACCCCTGCTCAAAAGTTCAATATGATATATTAAGGTGTTTTTACAATAGTATTTGGATATATTAGGTCTCTGGAGAACATTAAGCCTATAAGATATTATGAGATTTGGGATGTATATATGAGAGGTATTCTATTCAATTTCACATGTATTTAAAACATAATTTGATTTATAGGATGTGCATTTGTCGAGACTTCGGAGGATTTTTACTAGCTTTTACACTTTGAAAATGATTAGTCTTGCGAATCAACAATAGGTCCAAGGATATCTTAAGTAAAATCAAAATTTTTATTTTTCGATATTTAAGATTACTCCACTTTGAATCTTAATATCGTTGAAACCGAAATTCAAATTGCTTGATTTTCTTTTTGAGTCACGTACGCTTAGATTTAAGCTTGGAGACAACTAACTTGAGCTTCATATTGCTAATAAATGTGGGTCAAACTTGGAAGTTATATGCATTTTCTTGAAGAAATTCCATATATGCCATCATTAAGGTGGCTTGATCATTCAATGCCTAATTAATATTAGTACCTTATTACATAATTATATGGATTATATGCGGCCTAAAAAGTAAAAACGGCTCGATCGCTATCCACAAAAGTTTAATTTTCTTTGTCCTGAAATAAAAATTAAATAATGCATATTGCATACAACCCATGCATATATAATTTAATTTGTCGTTTTAATTAATATGCGATGTATGATATATGATATAAAGTTGATAAAAAATTGTTCACAAGGAGTTGCTATCGTATGTATTATGGTGGGACAAGTGGGTGACGTTGCCATCTACTCCATAAAAGATAGAAACATTAATGAGACTTTTCTTTTTGTTTGGAAATCCAAAAATGACATATTTTCCTTTTCAATTGATAAGATTATATATATAATACATATGTGCACCATGGTTGATTTTGGGTTTTCTAGCTAGGTTGTCATAAGCTAATTCACTTCTTGACGTTGGCATATTACATGTTTATGATGATCACTTTATGTTATTTCAACAGTTAGGTAATTTATTGATAAAGCATGTTGGATAAATCTTGAATTTACCAAAAGAGAAAACAAATGATGTACATGCTTATATTATGACAAATATATGGATATATATAAGAAAAAGTTAATAACCTTTTGTGAATAGAAAATGTTCATAATTAACTAATAATTTTTGTACAAGTTAAGGTGAAGGTGATTGTGCTTATAGAGTGCATAGTATACATACATAATATAAATATATATAAAAAGGTGATAATTTAGTGAGAAAAGTATTAATTTAGAATTACTTTGTAAAATCTCTCTCTCAAAAAAAAAGAATCACTTTGTGAAAATTTAACAGTGACATCAAAAATCAATCTTATATTATCATGTGTGATGTCCTAAAAAAAACTTATTACATTGTGCTTATTGAGTTTAAATTTTAGTAATAAATTGGGATTGTTAAGACCAAAAAAAATAAATTGGGATTATTGTAAAATTAATTCAATCCAAAAGTTTTGATTCCAAACTTTTCCTTTTGTGAAAATTAAGAAATATAAGAACTTTTTATATATAGTAGTAACTACAAAGTAAAAAGTAAAAAACGTAAAGGCAATCGTAAATTGTGCGACACGTGGCAGAGGAAGAACTCTCAATCTTAGATTTTTCCGAAAGTCAAATTTGTTTACTATATCCGGTCCAAATGGTTCCCTACGACTTCGATTCTGTAAACTACGTGTCGGTGTTTGATTGGGCTGTCACGAAAATCGTAGATATCTCAGCAGAGCATCAGGGGTGGTCGTACAAATTCGCAACGACAGCGTAAATCTAAAGAGTGAGACCCCTGAACGACACGTGGCAGGTTTGACGGCGGGAACACGGACGTTTGCGGATTTCCCCAAGGGTCTTCAATTTTCTATCTCTGTTCTGTTCTGGTTGCCTGGTTGGTCGCGTGCCTAAATTAAAGTTACAAAAAAGTACTGCATATTGAATTATTTTTGGCCAATAGTACTGTACAATAATTGCAGTATTGTGTAGAGTAGACAAAGCGATTTTTTATTTTTAATCTTCCCTTTTTATTTTTTTTTTTAATTTTCGTTTTAAAGTAGAGTAGTAAGTACTATTTTTGTTATGTAGTAACAATGTAACATTTTATTTATACTTTATTACTCCCCATTAAAAAAAAATTGGGAATTTTTGTAGACATGGGTGGAAAATTATTTGAATAATCATTGTGCATACTCAAATTTATTTAAATTTGGAAGAATATTATAATTTTTTTAATAATTAAAAAGGCCCTTGAGTCTTATAAATGACAATAGAATATGAAAAGGAATTTGAGAGAAATAAGAGAATGTTATTACTAGAGAGAGGAGATGATACAACTAAGATAAGTTGTGAGTGAGTACAAATGGGATTTGCCTCCTCTTCAGTCCGTGAAAAAGACTGGAAAGGCCGGTCCATAGTTAGATCAAGACACGTGTACTTTTAAGCATCTAAGAGTCAAGTGTCTTTTTATCATAACTAATGCATTATACCAGATTATTTTCCTTCTCCCAATTTTCTCCTACCCTATTACGTTTCTACAATCTCGGAGTCGGAGATATTGGACTCATCATACATTAACATTATCTTAAGCGGGTGGAGGAGTCAGCCGGCCAGTCGGTAGTCCTCAAAACTTCCCCAAACACAGCCCACTCATCTCCCTTATCTTCTCTGCCACAAGACTACAAAATACAAGTATTTCTCTCGCTCATTCTATCGTCCCCTTTTTATTTCCACTCCTATCTCACTCATCAAGTCATCTCCTTCACTCGTCAAAGCTTCCGCTCCAACGTCCTCTCCAGTGGCATCCTTTCCTTACATTTTCTTCACAATTTCTTCATCATTATAGCTTTTTTTTTTCTATCCTGCCGTTTGCCCTTCATTTTCAGTTTTTGTTTCTTGGATTTAGTGATTGAAAATTTTGCTCAGCTAGAGTTTTTTGGTTATTGGAAATTTGGAATGACAGATTCGGATCTTTTTCTTAAGGAACGATATAGTTAGTATTAGGGAAGAATTGGGAGAAATCTTGTACAAAACAATCTTTGTGGGTGAAAAAATCTTAACCGTTAAATGCTTGATATTACACGTATCTTGATCTGAATATAGACTAGCATCTCCAATCCTTTTCATGGACCGGAGAGGAGCCAAATCCGTACAAATGAGCTGGGCTCAAGAGTGATTCCCTTTTACAGTGAATGAGTCCTCTTACAATTAATGCTAAATCACCTAACTTGTAAATTAAAACCTCTAGGTAATCTCTCTTACTTGATTTATTCTCAATTTATAGGCGAATATAGTTGTGTTTAATGTGCTAACACCTTGAACTTTATATTGGAGCCAAATAATTTTTTTCCCAAGCTAACAAGTTACTTTGATCCCATGTATAAATTCTTTACTTATATAATGGACTTGCATTATGTACTTTCACCTCTTAAGTTGGTCGTCGTGAAAGTTATTATTTAAGGATGTGGCTTTGATTCCTACCATCCCCCTCCCTCTCTTTGTAATCCCTCGGAAAGGTAAAATAAATTTAAGTAGAATAAGAAGGCTTACATCATGAGGGATGGTCATGAGTAGAAGGTTTTAATTGTTTGGGAAATAATGGGTGCTTAAACATGGCATTCAATTTTACCAAACAATACCCAAATACAAAGCGATTGATCATGAAATTATATATGTAAATAGAAAGTTGTATCACAAAATTTGCATATAGTATCACTTGGTCTTCAAGTTAGAATCCAACTTTTGGAACTTCTCCAAACAAAAGTATGTTTACAGCGTTAGGAAAGCACATGAATAAAAGAGAGGATATGCAAATCCTTATGTTAGAGACATGATCAACCCAATTAGAAATTTTCATTGAGGGAAAGACCCACTAATTAATGTAAGTGGAGAAAGATCTCTCCAACACACCATGCTAATTTTAGAATTGTCACTTCCACATTTTACCTTGTTTGGCTCATCTAACTTTTGCACAATCTCATTGCTATTTGTGGATGGTTAAAGTTGTTGAGGATCAAAATCATTTCTTCAAAGATGGGAAAAAGTGAAGAGGTCTGCAAGAGGGATTAAGCTTGGAATGACTCCATGCACTACTCAACAAGATGCTGCGAAAACGATCTTACAATTATACCATCAAAACATGAAACATCTGTTAAAAATAAAGGATAACCGCAGAGAAGACCCACTAACCATGATGTTATTTAGCAGGTAAAAACAAGAACAAAAAAGGAAAATGATGAGAAAACGATAGGAACATAAAAAGTTCATATATGTGTATGCCAACATTGGAGGGCCTTTAAGAAAGCAGTGGCCATACCTTAGATAGTGGCATATATGCATACCCACTCAACCAAAACATCACCATCAACTTTGAGAATTCAGACAAACATGGCCATAGCATCATCTGAAAGCGCTTCTAATTTACATACGAATGATGGTGCCCTGTAGCTTCTTCAATAGTGTATTGAAACTTTTGGGATGTGATCAGAATCGAATTTAACCTAAGAAAGGTTATAAGTTTCTGCTGGAATAACATGCTGGAAAGTGCATCATAATCATGTCATAATCACATGTGTAGATACTAGATATGGATTAGCAATAAATTATATGTAAAGCAAGCACAAGTTTCTGCGGATAATATGAGCTTTGCAACTTAAGCATTTCTTAGAGGAGTTGCAAATGTGCTCACTTATGAACCAAAATGAGCAAGCAAAACTCGGTTCCATTCCTTGTTTACTCATGCCAAACAGGTGACATGAAGAGCTCAAGCAGCATAATTACCAACAAGTGCACTGTAGTTTGATCTACAAGGGTCTCAAAATCTCATAAAAGTGTCTCCAAGAATGTTTTGTTGAAGAGGAGATTCATATTCAAACATGGTTCAAATCTTACAATGGGATTTATGGGATTGGAGAGGATTATCCCCCATATGTAGTACAAGGGACCCATGGGTCTCTATATCTACCTAAAATTATGTTTTTCAAAATAGTATGAGTACTAGTAGGCAGAACGCATGACATACAATACTTGCTATTTAACTCCACTGAGTTTTCAAGTTTCAACAATAGTGATCTAGTCATAGGCCTCCTTTGAAATGGTCAGCTTTTGTTCCGAAAGGTAGCAAGGGAGAAAAATAGTACTCTTATTAGACATACCTTTAACCGAAAATGGTTTATCAATATTTAGTGGTTGCAGACTGGAGTGGGCATTACATTAGGCAAAAGGAACATTTACCCAGCTTCCTATAGTGGGAAATGAATAGCATTATACATGCTTTCCTTTTTTGACACAAACCTTAGACAACCAGCACTCGTAGGACATCCATTATAACATTGGGATTTATACGTGAAACACTATAAATAGGAGCCACTTCACAAATCTAAATCTACAAGTGGGATTACCAAATCCATGGGATTCAGACGAAAAGTTATCAAGTATAATAGTGGGAAGACACAAGATTGGATAGACATTCATTGTCACATTGATGTTTATAAATGAAGCTGGTATAAATAGAAATTACTGTCACATATCTCCATCTACAAGTGGGTTCACAAACATTCAGTGTATCAGGGCAAGGTTTAAATACAAGGACTATAGGAAGAAAATTCATGGTTATATAAAGCATAAGATAAAAGAAGAAATATTATCAATGGCATAATAGAAAATCAAACTTTGGGTACACTAGAGCAATCGGGACAGCTGAAGTGACCTCTAGCTTGACAGTTTGTACATCCAGTGGATTTTACCTTCAATTCAGCATTTGAAAAGGACTGATATAAATCATCAATAAGGTTGAAAGTGAATGGTCCATTTGCTTTGATCAATCCAGTTCCTCTGCATCTTGAGCATGCTATCATCCTTAGATCTCCGCATTTCTTGCACAAGCCCAATGAACTGCATGTTAAAAAGGTTGCACATCAGCATGCACTCTAGCTGGATCACAATAATCTAAAACACATACATTATAAAAAAAGCTAAATTCGAAATTTATCCTAGAATTTGCATTATGAAAGATGAATAATTTTGATAGAAACCTCATGATATATTAAGACATACTACCTACCTCAATAAATAGGTGTTAAGTTACGTAATTATGTTGTCTGTTTAATTTATTATTATAACATCAATCATTTTGGGGGTTTTGTTTTTATTTCTTTAAATCAAGGAAAACCAACAGATTACGTCTCCCTCACTACATGAGGGCATGATTGATTGATTATGCAAAAATTGGACAATGACAAGTAGACTGACCACTTAAAGAAATAATGCTTAGTTGCACTCTTTGTCACAAGATGACTGAAGTTCATGAAGCTAATGTGCAACTTAACCTACAAAGCAATAGATTTAGACCATACACTAGGATCGGCCTCTAGGCTCTGGTTCTATGCCTTTATCCCTTTTCCCCCTAAAGCATCCCTAGCTTAAGTTTATTCTCCAAGAAAAACCAGAAAGGCAGAGAATATAACTTGCTATTATACCTTTTACATTCGTGGCAGCCTAGCATTTTGTAGCAAAAGACAAACCACATACTGTAGCAAGATAACTACACCAGCAAAAGGAATGCCCAAGCTAAGCTTTCCTAAAAGGATTCTATCTAAAATGAGTCTAGCAGTTCAAGGCCACTTTCTCACTGCTATAAGATGACACCCAATAAAATGGCAAATACCTCCTCGGGATGCCATATTTTCATCCAAAATTGCTTATGCTATCAGAATTTTCCAGATGGGAGAGAGATGTCTTTTTCATAATGCTATGTGGCAAAGTTCATCTTTTCGCCACAGAACCATGACAAAGAAGAGAAATCATAGAGAAAAGATATAGCAACCATTTTAAAAGAGCACTATCCTAAGAATGCAAAAGAAATTGCAATTATGAATTGAATTAAGTCAGCTGTTACCATGATAGCATTTCCACAGGACATCCAATATAAACCAATAAATGAGCAAAGTTGCATTCAACAAAACAGGAAAGACTAATGGCACAAAACATCGAAATTTCTCAAGAATTCTGAACAACATTTATAAACCAAAGGGATCACAATTCATTCACCAAACTTTAAATACAAGGACTAACTTAATTTAAATTCTCACGCGTTACTCTTGGCATGGTCAAAAGCATGTTCAAAACTTAACCCAGTAAACTGTCTGTACAAACGATCTAGGCCTGTATTCGGAGAAGAGAACAGAATGGAACCCTGTAGATCATTCGTACAGGTGGTCAATACGGGTGAATGATAATCCCTTAATATGATCACCCATGGATATCTCTGTCTTTAAGGTTCAAAGCGGGAGCTTAGTCTTAGGAAAAAGAGCTCTCTAGAAGTAGTCCGCTTGTTAGCCTGTATAGCATATGGGTTCTGTAGTCAAAGCAATTTCTCGTTGATAGTCGTCGTGGGTAGAATGCGGTGAAATAGACCTTTCATTCGTCATCTTCTACGCATCGCTACTCAGCTCACCTCACCTACTGTCCAGGTAAGGAAGTTAGGAGTTCCATAAGCCTATCCCCTCATTGGTTCACTTGGTTGGACTTTGAAGGGACTTCTGAACAATCTCGTTGACTTCACACTTTCTTAAGGCAATTCTAAATCGACTCAATTGATGAATTGAAACCCCAAGTATTTTTCGCCTAAAAGTAGCTATCTCTTCTATCTTGCCCGAGCACTAGATGCCAAAGCAAAGGGAACGCCAGAGATAGAGGTCCCCTAGCTAGAACAAGCGAAAAGCCAAGGAATTTGTTTAAAGCGATAAAGCTTTCGAGATCGAGATTAGGTAAGGGTGAAATCAAATACCCTATCAAATATCCCACAACAAAATCTTCTTCTTTTCAATGTTCTGAGACTTTTCCCAATCTGGGTTTTACTCACAGACTTTTAAAAAATAAAAATAAAAACAGAAAAAAAAAATGGTTGAAAAAAGTATCACCTTCTCTGTGAAGCAGAAATAAAAGCATCAACTTTAGGGGCAGCAATTGTAGCACAGAGTAACAAAGTGCCAACTCCAAAACCTGCAACTTCACTTGCTGTAATGTTTTCCATCTCCTCTTCCGTCTTTGCTCTGTTTCGATAATGCCGCCTAAAACCTCTGGGTCTATAAACCTTATCATTTCACGCAGACACATAATTTCTTAAATAAGTTTATTCTATATCTCGAAAAAAAGGACAAATAGGCCTATTAGCTCAGTTGGTTAGAGCGTCGTGCTAATAACGCGAAGGTCGCAGGTTCGAAACCTGCATGGGCCAAATATAATTTTTTTCCTTTTGCAAGCTTATGCATATATTTTAATTTTAGGCCTCTCCAGCCCATTATTTTCCTATTTGGGCTAGATTAAGTAATTGGGGCTTTACCAACTTTTTCTTTTGGGCCCATTTTGTCTAAGTGCACCTTCTTCTTCAACATTTTTTTTTGTCTGGAATAATGTGAACCTCTTAATAAGTCTGTCATTTTTTTAAAAAAAAAATTTTGAACATATTATTGTTTACTATAAAAAATTTATTTACTGTTCGATAATTAAAAATCTTTAATACTAAATTAAAGTAATTGCTAATGTTTAGCTAATTTGTGGACACTCAAACTATATATCATAATCATTTTTTAATTTTTTACCCTCCTCAAAGTTGTAATGGCAGCTCATAGCAAGCAATTAATCGCAAAAAAGAATGGGGTTTTCCCCCAAGCAATTCAAAAACTGTACTTTTTCTTATTGTCAACTCTGAAACAGTGTTTATTTGCTTATTGATCCTTTCTTCTTTTAGCTTATGCATCTTATTAGGGAATCTCATGTCATTATATTAATATATATATTTTAAAAGGTTCATGACTTACTCTTATATGGTACGTCCATGCCTCCCTTTTAAATTTTTATTATGAACCAGTTTTATAGGCTGGATATGCTTTGCAGAAATGCTTTCCCTTTATTTAGTGTTTTTTCTTAGTTGGAATTTGGAAATATCTAACAATTACTGTTGGGATTGAAAAGAAAAACATAGATATAAGCAAAGTCAAGGGACATAAATGTAGACGTCAACTTATATTTCAGAATACTTTAATTTGAGAGTACGGAAAAAGGGAAAATTTCAATTTTGAGTTCAACAAAATTTTGATAATCATTTTATTAATCTTCATTAAGCAAACAATAGTAATACATGATAAACCAAGTTCATTCAACCTTTCCATTACAAATTAATCCAAGATTATACATATATATATATGCTTTTAATTAGAAAATGTACCCTCCATTGTATAAGTTATTATTATTATTTGCATCCCCTCCAAAAGAATAAGCAGCTTTTGGTTGAGTTTGCATGGCAATCTTGTTGCAGTGTGGATCATCCTGCTGCAAATTCCAGTTCCATAATCCACCCCATAAGCCTAATTCATCTGCCTGCAGATACTGGTCTAGCCAAGACATAGCTGCTTCTTGAGACATAACAGGCAAACATTGATCCTCAAAACTTGGGCACATTAAAACCATCTCATGAGCTGCCTTTTCACCTTGTGGCACCTGATAATAATTATCATCTGTCTCTTGACTAGTAATTACTTTGGTTCCATCTGCAGTTGCAACTGGTTCTGTCTGAGTCTGAGACATTAATATTCCACTACTTTCCATTTTTTCTGTTTTGGGATCTGTTTCTGTCCCAATATCTTGTTGCTTTTGTTGTTTTAGTTTCAGAATTTGAGCTTTTCTTCTTTCTTGTTTCTGTGAAGACCTTTCCTTCTTCTTGAAGTGGGTTCTCCAATAGTTCTTTATCTCATTGTCTGTTCTTCCTGGCAAGTATCTTGCAATTGTAGACCACCTGTAGTAATAATTTTCACATACAAACAAATTATTAACAATATACAAAAAGCATAATATATAATAAAATTAACCAAGCAAATTAATTAGGAAGAAAGCATTACTTGTTACCCCACAAGGCATGCAATTCAATTATAATCCCTTCCTCTTGAGGTGTTATATGACCTCTCTTGAGACCAGGCCTCAGATAATTCACCCATCTAAGCCTGCAGCTCTTCCCACTCCTATTCAAACCTGTTCATCAATATTATCATTATATATAACAAAAACAAGAATTTTTAAATTTACAAATTTACAATATTCTTGTCAACCCAAATAAAGAAGAATTTCTTGACTTTTAGCTATAAATTAACTAGTTACCTGCAGACCTAGCAACTGAACTCCATCTTCCTTCTCCATGCATGTTAACATATTGAGATAGAAGCTTATCTTCTTCAGGAGTCCAAGGCCCTTTTCTCCATCCTTGTTGTGGAGCTTCCCAACCCATCATTCCAACCATTGTTACTTACTTCCTTCTAAAGCTACTATTGATCACTTCTTAAAATTTAGTAGTTTGCTTGTCTCCAAATTGTATGACACAAATTACGTAGCTACCTAGCTACCCTCTTATATATATATTCTTCCCTGGCCTTGTGGCCTCCTTATGTTCGTATGTCACTTCCATGTTTTTTTTATTAAGTACCCAAAGATGATCTCATTCACCACTAAGACAAGATCTTTGAATCAAATTTTTGCTTGAGTTTGCTTCCTTCCTTCTTTCCTTCTCCTTTTGTTTATTTTTTTATGATCTTTTCCCTTATTCCCATCCTCTCTAATTTGTACAAGTGTTAAATGTCTAGGTGCTTACCAGCTCAATCTATTCCCACCAATCACAATCCAACAAGTGTTGTTTACAAGTGACAATCCGTACTTTAGCCACATCTCACCTTTGCCAATACTCCGATAATCGAGATTCCTAAACACAAACCCAAACCACATTATTTGTCCCTTGTCGTCAACCTAGTCAATGAGAGGTTGTAGTAATTTGTTTACAAAGTTATGGGTATTTCTTGTTTTCTTTTCATTAATTAATTTTGGGTTCGGGCTATTTCGAGTTAGGAAAAGTCGGAATGTACTATAGCGTTTCGGAATTATATTTGAGAGGAAGAGGCATAATGATAATCTCATAAAGGGAGAAAAAGTCTAGTGGGTTGTTGATGTTTCCTTGAAAATGGCTTATGATCCAATCCTTGTGGAACACTTGTTGGCTTAAACAATTCTTAATTGCATGCTTTAGAGATTGTTTATTGCTAATGACTTTTTATTATATTACTAAAAAGAAGCTTCTAGGATGCCATTTAGGGTAATGGAGTATTAGAATAAGCGATAAAAGGACGATTTTTGATGAGTCATCCATGCTACATCTGGCCTTTTAAATCCGTATGTGTTTAGCATATTTGGAATGTTAGGGCATTAATCAATTGGATGAAGTCAATTTTTTAATGAAGAATGCCTATATATAGGTATTGATGTGTAACCATGAAACTATTAATTTAATTACACTATTCTAAAAAAAGGGTATAAAAGGATATATTTTGTGATCAATATTCATGGATCAAGATCGTATTTGTAAAGTTGTAAGATCTAGTGAGAAATGCTTGATTTGATAGTGGTGAAAAAGATATGTACAATGTTTAATTGGCAAATATTTGGTCTTCTCTCTTTTTGAGTTCCCCTTCAAATTAGACTATTTGGGGTAGGCAATTACATGTAGGTTAGGCATGTAACTTAAAGTTGTTCATTCTAATTAGTTCCCTTTAAGTAGTTCAAATCTACGGTTTGGAATACGATATTTGTTGAAAACTTTGTAGGATTCTATATGTGTGGTGATAAGTTGAAGAGATTGATGAATGGTTTTACATAGGAAAACATATTAAAGTTTCAATTTGGGTGTTTATCTTCTAATTTATTAAACAAAACACTTTAAAGAGATATATATGAGGGAATGTCATGCTTCTAGATGGATCACATTATAAAATTAAAATGGACCCCTATGGACAATTATCTTCTTATAATTTGGCTTCTATTCTAAGCAAAAAAGTTAAATTCTTCCTTCTACTAAAGCAAGTATAATATAATATATATATATATATGTGTGTGTATATATATATATATATTTGAGATATATATATAGCATATGTTTACGGTTCACCTAAAAGACTAACAACATAACATATATAACATTGATGCTTTTGGAATAGTTGCTAGAGATTTTAATGTGATCTTTTATGGGCAAATACTTTAATTTAATGTAATTAAGTTTGTACATAAACCATGACCAACTCTGTGGTTCAAGAATCAAGAATTCAAGACCTCTATTCGAAATGATTGAGGGATAATTATTTAGTTAACACATTTGAATAGATTTAAAAAGAAATAAAGATGCTGTAAAATTAAGTAAAATTGTGGTATGCAAACATTTGGTCTTTTGAATTCCCCTCTATAGCTGAGATAGTTGTGAAATTCATCCAATGGAAGTTTTGAGTTCCAAACTTCTTGCTCCTTTCCTTTACAATTGCCTCCCATCTCCCATATATAAAAGGGTAAATTATACAAAAATATATACCATGTTTATTTTATTTTATTTTATTGTAATTAAACTTCTTGCTTCTTTTTTTTGGCATTAAACTTCTTGCTTCTTTTATTTTATTTTAGTCGCTCATACAAATAGTAACTTTTTTACAATGAATAAAAAAATCATATCGGACCTATTGCTGAACTGACTGGTTTGTCGGTTTTGAATTTGGTCAACTTTTTTCATTTTAAAAAAATTTTAAAAACCAATTGCAAATAGCAAGAATCAAACCCAACACACTTTGAATGAAGTGAAAAGACTTAACCACTCCACCAAAATATTATTTAATGATTAATTCATCATATATTATTTTATACCAAAAAATATTTTTTTTCAAAAAGATCTCTTAAATGGTTTAAGCTGATTCAATCGGTTCAACTGGGTACCGGTGGCCTCACCGGTAGGCCTCCGGTCCGATATTTTATTCATTGCTTTTTTACAAGTTTCCAAAATACCCTTAATCATCAACCCAATTAACCAAAAAACCGAGAATGAAAGTACCGAAATACCCCTCTCAATTTGTTCTTTGATTAATGTGGTGAGATTATTTAACTGATTTTTTGGTACTTTCCTTCCAACTATTATTTTTTTTATTATTTATTTTATTTTTATAATAAGATGTTACATTCAAAATTAGTTAATGAAGAAAAAATGAATAATAACTAAGGCAGGAATATATATAGAACAATTAAACAATTTGAAAATCTAAATTAATTTGTAGTTTCAATATATATAGTTCATCAAACATATATTATGATTAATTAGTAATTTGGTATATTGATATATATATATATACTACATATTATTTTTGTCTCCTATGGAATTTACTCACAAGCCCTTTCAACTTTTAACCTGAAACAACTTTATCGCCCCATTTTGACTCAAATGACTTATTACTTTAAAATCCTTCTAATCTTAACCTTTTTTCTCAAAATACATTGTCTTTTTATGTAATTTTAGAATCTAACTTCAATTAAGGCTTAGTTTGGTATTGAGGTTGCAGTTTGAAAAAGTTTGGTTTAGAAAAAGTGCTTTTTTAAATTGCGGTAGAAAAATGTAAATAATGTTTGGTATTGCTGTGAAAAAATGGGGTTGAAGGATAAAATGTCTAGAAAGAATATGCTAGTTAAAAAGGAAAGAGAAAAATAATTAGGGATTTTAGTCATTTAATGTCCAAAAACACTTTTGAAACGCAAAAGCACCTAAGAATTAGCTTCTCGGGTTGGCTTGACTTTTGCGTTCAAAATTAGCTTTTGACACAAATCAGGTTTTATTTGGTATTGCGTTTAGGTTCAAAAGCAGCTTTTTTATCTCCAAACGCAATGCCAAATCAGGGCTAATAGTGTTCTCATCATTTTAAATGCATGATTAATGGTGTTCCACCTTTTTTAAATTCTATATATGTTAATCTATATTATTGGGTTTTATGAGGATTCTGTATTAATTTTATATGTTACTCAAGTCTTTTTCCTTCTTCAGCTCATTTTTTTAGTCCATATTCGTTGGGTCCGTTTACGGTTTGCACACAAATATTCATTTTACATTTGGTACGACCCTTATGATGTATTCTTTGATAATTGGGTGTATTGGGTTATTAGAGTAAATTGCATTTTCTGAAATTATTAACATACTAAGTGCGCTTTTTATAGACCCTGTTAATTGTTTTTTCAAGACGGTGCTTGTTGAAAGCTCCTTTCGACTTTTCAATTGGGACAACCTTTTCGTCCTGTTTGGTCTTTTTACCATTTGCTAATTAATTAATAATCCTTATGTTCTATATGATTTGTTTTGGATTGTGAAAGTAAATTTCAGTTGTGTTGACTATTTTTTAGATGATTAACTATGTTCACACACATTAGTTTGTTTTAATGGACCGTATTAAGTGTCAAGGACAAATGATCCTTTCTACACTTGCCTATCTTTTTGGGTGGTTTTTTTTTTTAATTAGAAGAGTTATAGTTGTTTTGCTAAAGATCCATTTTTATTCTATACTCATTTAACTCTATTAATAGTGTGAAAAATATTAGCATGTATTGAACTGTTTAGAATGAATACAAGCACTTTTTCTTTTGGCACAAAAATGCAAAGCACTTTTAAACATATTCTATTTCACTTTAAAAAAACAAGAAAATGATTGAATAGATTTACAATGTCTCATATCTTACTTTCTGTAATTGATTATCAAACAGATGCATCAAATAAATAAAATTATCTCACATAAAAACATACTTGTAGTGCAAGCACAAACTATCCCTCTTATATTTAATTATTTCAGTCTCTTGTGTTAATTAATCATAAGAAAAAAGAAAGGTAGGTGCGCGTGACAAGCTTCATGCATCACACGATTCACGAGTTTATAATTTGGTAATTAGATGGGTGTGGATTCCTCACTTCACAAAAAATGGCTATTAAAAATGATCAACACATGAAAAATTAGCTTAGTCAAATTTTGAGTTTTGACCCTCTCTCGTCAAGTCAAGTCAAGTTGAACCTATATATACCACTAACAAGCATTTGGTTCGTTACTATTATTGTTATGGGTTTGGTTCTTAGATACTATAGATAGATATTATATATGTTTTTGACTTGTTCGTCAAATTAAGGTTAATTAATCTCTAATTAGTCGACGACTCAACGTTGACGCTCTCGTCAAGCGAAATCTAGGTTATTATATATATACCATTAATTTAATTAATAAGTGGGATAATTTGGTATCAAAGTGCCTCTAAATATCTCAAGTCAAATATCAGCATATTCCTCATACGAATGAATGAGTATCCAAAAATTTAAGACTTTAAGTCTTACAATTCATTAACTAATTGGAATTCTCCCTTATTATATATAATATACACACACACACTTTATATGGAGTATATAACTAATTAATGACTACAATTTTGTTCATGCAACAAAAAAGAAAAGAAAAGAAAAGAACAGAAAAGAAAAGAAAAAAGAAGAATAAAAGAAGTTATATTAAATTTTATCGTCAAAAAAGAAGTTATATTAAATTTTTGGTAAATTATACAATACATCGGTTGTGGAGTTTAAAAAACTACACAAGCGGATCCTGAAGGGTGACATGTATCCCTTAAAGACTAGATTGAAATATTTAAAACTTAATTAATTCAAAAAATGGACATGTGTCAACTCCATGAGCCGCTTGTGGAATCCAAAATTTACACCACTGGTATATCATATAATCACCCTAAATTTTTTACAAAAAAAAAAGAACGGGTAAATCATTCGACGGTGGAGTTAAAATATTACATAGTAGATATGACGTAATAATCCTAGGGTAATTATTTGATGCACCGGCGGTGTAAATTTTGGACTCCACAAACGGGTTGTGGAGTTGACACATGTCCCTTTTTTAATTAATTAAGTTTTAAATATTTCAATCTAGTCCCTAGAGGACACATGTCACCCTTCAGGACCCGCTTGTATAGTCTACCAAACTCCACTGACGGTATTTGCCATAATCCTAATCCTACTATGTTTATGTTAACAAATCCTCAAGAGGAACTTTAATTATAACCAACCGCCTATATTTTATAAGGGTGATTATATGATACACCGGTGGTGTAAATTTTGGACTCCACAAGCGGCTTGTGGAGTTGACACATGTCCATTTTTTTAAGTAATTAAGTTTTAAATATTTCAATCTAGTCCCTAAGGGACACATGTCACCCTTCAGGACCCGCTTGTGTAATTTTCTAAACTCCACCACCGGTGTATTGTATAATTTGCCATTTTATAAACTATATATAAACCGATATCCCTACGCTATATCTATATTTTATAGTTCTTCTTTTCTTCTTCTTTTTCTTATATATATATATATTATAGTTCTTTTTTGGCGTTCTTCAATATTGGGACAAATTCTGCCAACAAGTAAGTATATTAATTGAATCAGTACTTTTTCGTTTTATATTATTATATTATGATGATGATCGATCGTCTTTATATTTTTTTTTCTTTTTGATAGAGAAAGCAATTTTAGCAGCAAAAGTTGTTAAGAAATTTATTAATGATCGATACTGAAACTAAAAATCCATAATTCTACCGTACTAATTTATACTAGCTAGCTATAGTCATTAGTTACCGAGTTATAACTTACTTATACATTGGCTACCAGGTCACACTTTTAATTTTACATAGCGGACAAATTTGAGGATTGCTTTTTATTAGGGTTGGCAGCGGTGCGGATAACCGTGAAATTTTCACTATCCAAAACCGAAACCGTTTAATTATTCATTATCCAAATCTGCTTAAAAACCGCTTAAAATTTTAAACCTAATAACCAAAACCGCACCGAAACCGTTTAACAATATCCAAATCCACACCGCAAAACCATTTATTAAGCGGATATCCGTCTAAAAACCAAATCCGAACCCAAAACCGTCAAATTAGTCCAATTTTATGTTTTAAACGGATTTTATACGGTTTTTATGCGGATATCCGCTATCCAAAACCACTAGTAGATTATAATCGGTTTTTATACAGATATCCGCTATCCAAGACCCTAAAACTGAAACCGCTCCAAAACCGCAACGGATAGTGCTTCGACTATCCAAAACTGCTCCATAACCGTTTAGTAAACGATTTCGGATTTTAAACAGTTTTAAACGGATCGGATATCCGCAAAAAACAGCACCACTGCCATCCCTACTTTTTATATCAATGTTAAATGTTTTATCACTAATTAATTTATAAATTGTTTACGTTGTTTATTTTTTATTTATTTTTATAACTTGTTTATTTTTTCATGATTATTAGGTGATCATTGAATATATACAAATTACTTTGTCGAAGAAACATGACACGTACTCAAGGTTTGGAACTTATTTTAATTTTTTTAAAAAAATTGTACTCAATGTATCATCAAAATATATAACTACAACTCTTCTAATAAAAAAAAGGCTAAATGTTTAAATTGGCCTCTAACATTTACAAAAATGCTAAAACAAAGGCATAACCTTCTAATTTGGTTAATTAAATCCCTAACAACTCAAATCAGTCACTAGCATCAATTGACAGCCTAATAAATCCCGAAATGTTAGGGACTTCAAGGGACTGATTTGAGCCGATTTTGCAATGTTAGAGACTGGTTTGAGCCGATTTTACAATGTTAGGGACTTAATTAACCAAATTAGAAGGTTAGTCCCTTATTTGAGCATTTGAGCAAACGTTAAGGACAAATTTGAACAATTAGCAAAAAAAACTACCTTAGAGGTTGTTTGTGTATAATGATTAATGAGAGTTCAATACTTTTACTGTTAGACTACACGGTTATGGCAAATTATAGGGAATTGCTCCTGCATCATTTTAAAACTCGATATATATAGTTGATACTTTGAACATCATGTTTTTGATTCCAGTTACTGATGAAGAAGTTCAACGTTCCATAAGGAGAACTATGAAGTACATTCAAATCTTTATGCCTTCACTAGCCAAGGAGAAGGAGAGACAAGCTGAGATTGATTCCTTACGTATCAAAGATATTGAAAAACAAAAGTCTGCAAGGACTAAAAAAAGTCGACCATTATCATCGGTTAATAAATTGGAAGAAGAAAATCAACCATTGAAAAAGTCAAGAAAGCTCAGAAGCCAAAGATAGGAAAGGACGACAAAAACCCAGACTCAAGTTTAATTGTTGCGAGAGATGATCCACCTGCACCAATGACATTACCCTTACAGACAGTATATGAAGATGGTGATCACTTGATCATCGAACAACTTTTTAATAAGAAGAATTAGAGAAATATTAGCAAGCTGCGCAGGATAGATTATAGAGAATTATTTTTGAGTAAAACTTTATTACATATATTATTTATCTATTTCTTTAGATTAATTATTTTATAAAATCTATATACTTTATTTCAATTTTTTTATCTATACATTATTCAATATAACTAGGTTAGAACCCGTGCGTTGCACCGGGATTAGTTAAAATTTTAAAGTAAATATTTAAAATTATAATTTATTTATGAATAATTCATTAGTCACATAATATTTAAATTTTAATTAGCAACAAACTTGATAAAGAACAATATTTTGTAATGAAAGTTTAGTTACGTTGCAACATAATTAAACGAAAAAAAGTATTACTAAATCTTTATTTTACCCATACTTTAAATTGTACACTTTTCAATACATATTTTTTTTAAAAATAAATTTTACAATTTTTTTTATAAATAATTTTTTTTGAGAAGCAAAGCAAAGCAATTTTATTGGATACGGAAAAAATTGGGGTTGGTTGACCAAAAGTGGACATCTAATTAGGGACAGAGGGATTATAATTTTCATTTAATGAAAAAAAGTCACCACAATTACTTAGAACTTCATATAAATTTAGTAACTTCTCATCCTTAGAAATTTATGCAAACTTTTTAATTACCACCAATTACTTTTAAAACTTAATAAAGATAATAGTTTGACCATAAGTATTAATTTGAAGTATTAATAATTGAAAATATATTGTTATTTGCTATACTAATTTCTCCTATTATCGTTTCATATATCCTTTTAATTTATTCATAATTTGATAAATTAAGTAATTAACTCTTCATGAATTGTTAATTAGACTACATGGTTTGACTTTGTAAAAAAAAAATATGCCATGTAAATGGGAGAAAATGGTGAGTTATTATTATCCCTAAACTAGAGATAATTTGGTGGAGGTATTGTCCTAATATCTAATTTTTAAATTTTCTTTTAATTAATTATTCCATCAAATTAACTCCATTCAAACTTATAACTTAGTCTTTAAACTAAATACCTATATATTATTTCTCTACCTTATTAGGTAAATTAGGAAGAAAAAATTCTTGATGTAAAGTAATATAAAAAGGAATGAATTGATTTTGATTTAATTGAATATTAGTGAAAATGAATATTTAAAACTAAAAGTTTAATTGAATTGAAAGATTTACAATAGGGAATTGGCATATAAAGTAAATGAATATGAAAATATCATTAATGATAATTGATTTTGATTCGGAAATTCATTATTTTAAAAAATCAAATCAAATAACTTTATATAATTTTTCTTATAGGATTTTTATAGAATACACTTTTCAGTGTAAATTTTGGATTCCATAAGCGGGTTAAGAAGTTGACACATACCCCATTTAATAATCAATTAAATATTTAATATTAATACATATTCCTTAAGGGGACATATGTCAACCCTTAAACATTGCACGTGCAGTATGCTAAACGACTGGCAGTGTATAGTATAATTTTTCTTATAAGATTATTATACAATCCATTATCAGTGTAAATTTTGGATTCCATAAGCGGGTTAAGAAGTTGACATATACCCCATTTTATAATTAATTACATATTTAATATTAATATATATTCCCTAAGGGAACACATGTCAACCTTTAAACCTCGCATGTTCAGTCTGCTAAACTCTACTTACGTTGCATAATATAATTTTTCTTATATGATTATTATACAATAAACTGTCAGTGTAAATTTTGGACTCGATGAGCGAGTTAAGAAGTTGACACATACCTCATTTCTTAACAAAATAAATATTTAATATTAATACAATTATACCTCATTACTGTTATAGAAAATATACCCTAAGGGGACATATGTCAACCCTTTGACCGCACTTATGATGTATTCTAATCTCCACTGACCATAATTTTCCTTTAACAAAGAACAATTATTTAATTTTCCTTTATTTGTTGTGTTGTTCAAAAATAGATGTTATTTTGTAGCTCAACCATAAACCCTAAACCCTAATAATCAAAACTATTCCCTAAGGGGACACATATCAACCCTTTGAACCCCTGGATTTGCAGTCTGCTAAACTCCACTAACAGTGCATTATATAACTTTCCATATATAATAACAAAAAAATGGTACATATATGATATCAAAATTGTTTAGATCTCTACTTAAAATTAGTAACCACTCTTCCTTGAGTTTTTTACTTACCTTACATTTTTAGCAATTTTACTAAGCTATCATTAATATTGAAGGTTACCGAATTTAATGCAAAATTTAATGAAAAAGGTATATATTACCAAAATTTTTTAGAAATCTAAGTAAATTTAGTAATCTCACATTCTTAGAATTTGTAAGTAACCTTATATTCTTAGAAATTTTAGTATAGTAATATAATTATTTCTTAATTAATAGTGTATTTAATATTAAAAATCTTATCTAGAAAGACACATGTCAACCCTTTAATTCCACATGTGCAATCTGCTAAACTCCACCGATAGTGGATTGACATTGTACGTTTTGTGATAAACTTAAAAAGTTTTTTAGTGACTTACTTAATTTTCTAGAAATATTTTCAAACTTTTTAATAACGTCAATTATTAAACTTCTTATAAGAGGGCATATTCCCTTATACACTTTTAGGAGAGTCAATAGATATTTTAGAGTTAGCAGTCTTTAATTTCATTTAGTCATTGGTGGTTGATCCGATCTTAGAGAATCAATTATGAATGTGGTAATATTATTCTCAACAGTAATGTAATATTACCTTACACCAAATGACTCTTATCTTCATCTTTTAGCTTGTGTGAAATATGCATGGAAAATTTGAGTAATTATTTGATCAACCATTAGTAGAGATTTTAAACTCTTCAAACGGGTTAAGGAGGTGACACATAATCATCTTTATAATTAATTATCTATTTAATATTCAAAAGTACTCCGTAAAATGACACATATTAACCCTTTAACTTTGTTTGTATAGTTTACTAAATTCTGATGTAATTGTATTGAATAATTTTATTAGAAATTTCCCATATTGACTTTAATTTTTTTATATATTTAATTAAACTTCAAATTCCATATCACTTCGTATATAATTATTGCTTTAAACTTTTTTCAGTTATACTAAAAAAAAAATTTATTGACAGCTGATGAAAAATACCTTTTACCCCATCAAAGCTATATTATCATTTTTCCCACCTGGATTGGCATAGGTTTATCCATTAGTTTCGTGAAATCAAACTTTATATGGTAAATATTAAAATTCAAGATATCTAGCTATTGTGGTAAAGTATTAGAGGTTATAAGTATGATAGTGTGATATCTGGTGGTGCAAGTAGTTTAAATTTATAATGTTTAAATTTATCCTTTAATTAGTTATTCCATCAAATTAACACCATTTAAACTTATCACCAAAGCAATTAAATTAAATATCACTCTATTTTTTTCTCTACCTTAAAAGGTAAATCAGAAAAAAAAATGAAGAAGATTTGGATCGATTTGTTTAGTGAAATGTGAAAAGGAATGAGGTATATGACAAAATATCTTAATTTATAAGGTAACTTGTTTAGTAATTTGAGTTAGTAAGATATGCTCCTCTAAGATCCTTGAAAACTAAAAAAACAAAATTATACCAATTGATTGACAAATGGAATTTTCCTTGGCTTAATTAGATTTTCTTTATACTTTTCTATTAAAGAAATGATGACAGATTCAGTTTAGCAAAATTTTAGGTGAATTAAAATATCGTATCATAGTTTGATTTTAATTATAACAATGATCGTATGGTAACTAAGTAGGCGAAAACAAAGTCAACATAATATATGTGGGAAATTTAATTATGTTTTAAAATAATTATTCAATCAAAATAAGTAAATACTCCCTCTGTTCCTTTTTAATTGTCCCTCTCCCTTATTCCTTTTTAATTGTCCCTCATTTTTCTTTTCCAAAAATACCCTCCTTGAAAAATGAGTTTAATTAAAAGGTCAAACATGCATTTAATTAGAGAGAAGCAATGGCTTAAGGGCATTATAGGAAGATTAAGTAAAATTGTAATAGAATCTAGGAAACTAACTGAAATTAACTGATGGCCAAAAAGGGACAATTAAAAAGGAACAGAGGGAGTACTTCCTTTGCTGATAGTCAAAAAGAAAAAAGTAAATACTTCGGCAAAAATATCACTAAATTATATTATATGATTAACCCAAATTTGATAAATAATGGTAGTGGGTAATGATTTGGTCAATTATATAATTCAAAATAAAAAATTTGAAATCGAACTTGTTAAGAATTAATTAATTTTCAATTAGCCTATGTTATAAGTACCTTTCAAAAAAAATTATACATTACCGTTATAGAAAATAGGAAAGGGATAATATGTAAAAAAAATTAAAAAAGAAAGAATAATTAAAATTGCATAATCATGGGGGAAATTGAAAAATACATGTTTCCAAGTTCTTTTTTCTCCACAATTTTCTTTTTGATGAAATCACACCTGAACTAAAATTAAAATGAAAAGAAAACTGTATTCTTAAAGTACAACATGAAAAATTTAACCAAAAAAAAAGTACAACATGAAAATGAGTCCTAAACATGTTGGGATTTCTCACAACTAAGAAAAAGAATAATTGTTGAAGAATTGCTATTAACAATGACCAAAAATGCAAGTAAAAGAGAAAAAGAAATGAATTGTAAACGATAGTTACTTGGTAGATGTGGGGTGTTTATATAGAGGAATAGGATGACTTGCTTAGTTATTGAAATTATGCAATTAGTTTTGATTGGAAATTCAGCTTGATAGTTATGTAATCAATTTATAATTAAATCACTTATAATTAAATTGGAATGATATACTGTATGGCTATATATTAATTTTCGTTGAGATCATATTATTTATCTATTTCTTTAGATTAATTATTTTATCAAATCTATATACTTTATTTCAATTTTTTTATCTATACATTATTCAATATAATTACTATAGTATTACAATATAATTTACACTGGCGGTGTAAATTTTGGCCTCCATAAGCGAGTTGTGGAGTTGACACATGTCCATTTTCTGAATTAATTAAATTTTAAATATTTCAATCTAGTCCCTAGGAGACACACACCCTTCAAGACCCGCTTGTGCAGTTTACTAAAATTTGGACTCCACAGACGGGGCGGGGGGTTGATAGATGTCCATTTTCTAAATTAATTTTATTTTTAAAATTCAAAACTATTTTTTAAATGATACATGTCACCCTTAAAACCTCCCATGTGTAGTCTACTAAACTCCACTGACAGTGTATTATTATATACTTTTCCATTTAATATTAACAATAATTTTGAAAAAAAAAAAACTAGCGTATAAATATGAACAATGGATATATTGAAGTAAACTAGTTTTTTTTTTTTTTTGCTACATTGAAGTAAATACATTAAATAGGCAGATAAATTAAGAATAGTAAGAGCTTAATTACTTTTCAGTAAGATGCAAAACAGGTTGAAGTCTCATCAATAATCACATCAGGACTCAAAGGATTCCTGGCGCAGCCATGGAAGATGTTATGACGACAACTCTCTTGATCGAGCCAACTTTTGTGCATGATTTTAGAACATTACCCTTAACGGCAGGAGCAATTATTTCTTCCTGAGGAGAAGCAATGAAATAGAACCATCTATGATATGAGAAACCACTCTCTCCATTGTATAAACCTAGAACTCTGCCGATTGAAATTGGTTGGGAAAGCTTTAGAAATTTTACTTGAAAGATTTGAGGTTTAAGTCTTATGAAACATTGGTTGGTGATATGTAAGTATCATTGTAAACCCTCTATGTGGCTTGTGACAATATACCCTAACCTTGAATTAGAGCAACCTCCCTTAACCTAAACTTTATAGTGAAAAAGAAAAAAAAAAACTAAGAATCTATATATGTTCCAAAAAGGAGTAGCAATTTTTGTAGGTAAAATTTCATTGTTAAGTGGAAAAAACAAAGATAAAGTCACTTTTATCTTCTAAACTTGTCTAAAATTAACTTTTTACCTCTTAAACTTGCAGTATGAGAATATATTAGTTCCTCTCAAACAATATTACTGATGTGGCATTGCGCCTTTGTCTGACATGGCCTTGCCATGTGACATTTTTGTCCAACGTGGCATTGCCATGCGGCATTTTTGGTCCGACGTGACATTGCCACGTCAACAATACCATTTGAGAGGGATTAAAATGTCCTCATATTGCAAGTTTAAGAGGCAAAAGTCTCAAATTAAAGTTTAGGGACAAAAGGTCCATTTTAGACAAATTTAGGGGATAAAAAGAGACTTTAGCTAAATAAACAAAAGGGATAGACCTGTGGGTCAGAATTGAGTCAAAGCATCCTTCATATACGGATCAAAATCCTCTGCCGCCATTTTTGGTGTCCCATTGTGCCCCAACCACCAAATTACGCCACATGTCCCTAGTATTATACCTTATTTGTTTTCGAGTTTTAACAAATAATAAAAATCCCAATTAAAATCAGGTTTAGCCCCAAATTAACAACAAATAATTATATATAAGGGTTAGTCATAAATTTTAATACATTCCCCATAGGGTTTTAGAATGAAAATATAAAATTTAATTTAACCAAGCAAACAAGGAATAACATTAAAAATTGAAAAAGGACACATGTCATTATTTGGTGGATGAGACACAATGGGGCACCGAAAATTAGGGTAGAGGATTTTTATCATTCATATACGACTTTACAGCTATGCTTTGAAAAAATAAGTTTTTCCTTAGCTCCCTCGAGTGAAAAGTAAATGTTGGGTTGTTCTTATATCATCTATATTGCATATTGTCAAATATGAAATGGCTATCTTTCATATAAAACTTAACTGAATATCTAAAATCGTTCTATGATGATTAAAAAAATCCATGAACCTATGAAATAGAAAAAGAAAATAATGTAAACGGTGGGTTTCGAAGCTTGGCAAGGGTTTTAATTTTTTTTGGGTACTTCTTTTTTCGCACACACAAACGGCAGGATGATTTTATTTTTACTTAATAACACAGAATACTTTTTTGGGTACTTCAGCGTGTACTATTATTTTCCAAAACCGTTTTCTCAAAAATCAAAATCGCGGAAAACACTTGCGCCTTTTCAATTTTGAAAATCCTACCTTCTTCTTCTTCTTCTTCTTCTTCTCAAAATTGAAAATTCCTCTTTCGCCAGTTCACTCTTTCCAGTTCGCACCACTTCACCTTCTCCCTCTCTTTCCATTTTAAATCTCTACCCATTGCATTCGAAAAAACCGGCCAGCACCGTCTCTCGTCCTTCTTCGGGTTCATAAGGGAAACCCACGAGGAACTCTTTTTTGCTACTCCCAAGAGGAATTCTTCTTCACCTCAACAATCGATACTGATAGGCACCTGTCTGGGCGGCGGGCGGTGGGGAAGATAGTTCATATGATTTTTTCCGCTGTCCCACATTGACAACCAGTACATTGCAACGCTGGAAACCAGAAGTTGTTTAATCGCATCCTGGGGATTGAGGTTCTAACTAGTGAAAAAAACACCACTAACCTTGAAGCATCATCTTCGAATCCAAATCACAGCCAATCTCAACAACACATTTGGAAATTTGAGCTTTCTTCTCTAATTTTCACCATCTTTGCTGGGAGATACGTTTTTAAAGGTAACTTTCCTCTTATCTTTCTATCTAAATCTTTGAATTCTTTTGAAGAGAGTTTTAATCTTTGAATTTGGGATTGAAAAATGGGTAAATGAAGTCTTACTTCTCTGCTCAGAGGAGCATTTTATGTGTAAGATTTAATACTGGTGTATTTTCTTCATATTCTGTTACATGTTTGGAATATATTAGTAAATGGTTATTCACATTCCTTCTTTGCTTCTCATCCTTATTTTTCTTGATTATTTGCAGTATAGAAATTCCCATTACTATGTAATTTATCTTTTCTTTTACTCTTTTTTTTTTTTTTTGGTTGAAATCTGCATATTCTGCCATCATTCCACTATTGGAATTTCTGTTGGTGTTGAAAATCTTTACTTATGAAACATTTTCCTCAATTAATCACATAGTATATGGTGGGAGTCTACAGGAATTTTTCTGATTTGCCACTAGTAATGTCACCTCAAGAAATTATGGATTGAAAAATAGTGGTGTTAATCATGGAGTTTTTAGCTGATGACCATGTGATAGGGACTAATATATCTCTTACTTGTTCAAGTGGCCAATCATACTCTTTATTCCTTCACACGGTATAGATGTGATGATAACAATAGGGAAAATGTCTTCTTTTGGAGTAGAGATGACAGTTGGCACATTCTAGAACTATGATAGTTTCATTTAAGTAGAATATATTTCAAGTTTTCAACTGTTTAAATATTTAGTTTAGCTAAAGAGATTGAAACTCGTTTGCAAAGCTGCTGAATACGAATTCCCCGACCCAATTCCCAAGTTCGCTGATTCTGTAACTTGCCTTTCCTAATTGTTGCTCTTAGATTTTTACACTATGAATTATTATCTTGTCAGATAATTCACTCTCTTTCTTTTGGGTTCAGGAAACTGATAAGTTTAGAACGCATCTGCTCGAAAAACTCCCAAAGAATTGAAGAAGTTGTAGGACTCTGCACTGAGGTAGTTGTCTTGTCTTTCACTTTTGTCTCTCTTTTAGCTTATTTTGATAGTGTTGGTCCTTAAATTGAAGACTGCTGCTTATTTTTCGCTTGTTTGCTGGTATTAAAGTTGATTAAAGAAGATTTTTTCATACCTGTGACATGTTAGAATAGTTTTTCTTGGATAGGCTATGACACATTGGATAGGTTGGTACCAATTCTATTCTGTAAATAGTTTGTGCAGTATTTTAATGACTCTAGGGGAAATTATTGGGAATCCTTATAGTATTGGGCTGGCTATATGCTGAAGCAAAGAGCAAGCAGCATATATTATAACCAATCTTCCCTTCAATCTTTTTTATGTATGTGATACCGATATTTATTCCCTGGTTTCTTTGGATTACTTTGTAATTTGACTCTAAATAAAACAAGTTGACATATTCATGTGTCCTTTGGCCAGTAAAAAGTTGGACAATCTTTTGAGGTTCATGTGCTCGTAGAAGGTAAGGTTTTCCTCTACTTTATAAGTGGAGAGTTGATGGTCTGGTCTTATATATCGGATTCAATTGTTGCTTGGTAGGAGCATTGTCTTGAAAAATCTGTCTTGCTCTAAGTGAAACAGAACTACTTTTTGATACATTCACTCAAAGACTTTCACATGGTTCAGATTTCAATACTCTGTTCCTCATATATGCATGCTTGCCCCTATATACCAGCTATTATGTTGCACTATTTTCCCTGCTAAGATCATTTCAAGATTGAACTTTGCTTAAGATGCTATGGCATTCATGAACCAAAAATCAAGCTGGAAATTTCAGATTGTAGGGGTCTCAACTGTCTCATTTACTCTTGCATTTATGTGTTTCAATGGTCTTTCAATCTAATGCAGCAAATTCAGATTGTAGGACTTCTTCCAATTTTCGTTTTTTGTTGATAATAGTAACATGTCATTGCAAGGTGAATTCTCTTTTTGGTGATCTGGAGAGGGTAATCTAATGGAGAGAATTCACGTGGCCGTACGAGCCAGACCTCTCTCTCCAGAGGATGCGAAGACAAGCCCTTGGAGAATCTCTGCTAATTCCATTTTCATCCCCAATAACTCCACCAAATTCGAATTTGGTAGTTCCTCTGTCCAATTAATCAATTTTTGCATTCTTTCTGAAGTTCATATCTTCATATTTCTTGAGAACTTTCTTTTTTGGTTTTTTGAAACTTTAGATCAAATATTTAGTGAGGATTGTAAGACTGGAGAGGTTTATGAAGCTCGTACCAAAGAACTTGTGGCTGCTGCAGTTCGTGGATTCAATGGTACCATTTCATTTAGTTTAAAAATAGAGTTTTTTAATGTTTAATTGGTTTGCTGTGTTTTTCAAGCTTGCATTTTCTTCCAAATGCGTATAAAGACTGAGTTTTTCCTGATTGTATGCTAACATCCGCTCTTCGACTATTTAATTTTTCCCCCTTTCCCCTTTCCAGTTTCTTCTTTCTTTTTGGGTGGGGCTGTTCTCAGTTTTCTTAGTTTCCAAACTTTTTGTGAAGAAAGTTTATTTGAGGTTTCCTTGAAATTTGGTTTTCCAATACATGTTAAGGCTATTCTGGTAACGGAGGAATACATCACTTTTGGATGGAAATGGGGTTTTGAGGTATTGTATAGTAATGTAGGCCAATTGTTTGCTAGTTTCACCTTCTGTGTTGGAATTGAGTCTTTTTGAACAAAAGACTGTTTTAATCTTGCCATTAACAGTTGCAGCTTGAATCTAACTTACTAGTATCTATCTCACTTGATTTAAGTTACCTATGATAACCTATTTGTGAATTGGTGCATCATGAAGCAAACTTTCGCAGAGACTTCCTGTATTTCTTAAGTGGTGTTGTTCCATATTGCCTAAGTTTAGATTTTATCATGGTCTCTTATTCACCTACTATGAGTTGGTTTGGGGTTGGATGCCCCAGCATGGTATCATAACCAAAGTAACTTGTTGCCGCACGCTTGTATTACTTGTTGCCCCTTAGTGATGTTATGTTACATCGTTTAAGTATAGTATTTGGTATGACATTAGTAATTTAATTATATGTTACTCTAAACTCGTACTAATTAATTGAAGCTTGTTAGTATGAGCCACCGAGGGTAAAGTACCTCTTTCAAAAATATACTTGGAATCACTTAAACTAGAATTTCCAGTTTTAATTTTTTGTTTTCTCTAATAGCCTTTTCTCTCATTCTATGGAATAGAAAAAACTGTATCAGGCCTTTTTCTGCAATTTTCATTTTGGATAAACCATAATAGGCCACCTTGTCCTGTAATCAAATAAGCCTAATTAGTCTAACTTCAAAAAGAAAAAAAAAGTCTAATTAGTCAAATAATGTGCCTTTTATTTGCATGTTCATTTTGTTTTTATCCAAAAGATATGTGCCTGTTATACCTCTCACCTTAATTGCTTTTATTGCAGGTACAGTTTTTGCTTATGGACAAACCAACAGTGGAAAGACCCATACAATGCGAGGTTCGGCAACTGAACCTGGGGTCATTCCTCTTGCTGTGCATGATTTGTTTGACATATTACAACGGGTAGGAATCCCAATATTTCTTAGCTTTCAATATCTTGTGTGATAAAGTACTTATTTTGGATATTGAATAAGAGATTTGGATAGTCTTTAGGAAAAAGAAATTGAAAATGAAAGAAAAGATCTGGCTTTCTATATAAATCAAGCGAAGGGGATTATAGAATATTGTTAAGGAATTGAGGCAGTGGTTTGCGTCACTGCTCTAATTATCACAAATGTAAGTAAAATTCTTTTAGTTACAGATTAATGAGTTTGTTGGGCTATTCAAAGTTGGAGCCTCTTTGTGAAAACCATAAATCATGGGTTTGAAGTGTATTCAAGTTAGATGGTGCATTGGTGAGTATTTCTTGAGGTAGAGTGTCGTACCATGAAAGTTTGAGTGAGAACTGTATGCCTTTAGTTTTATGAAGCTTTTGGAGCATTGATGATAAGTATGCCAAGTAAATCATAAAAAGTTGATTTTTCTTTCAGTTGGAATCCTTATCATGGTGTTTTAATGAGGTGTTGTATAGCATAATAGATTCTCTTAACAAAAACTTTAGTTATTATAATTAGTTGGACTTGGAAGATACTGACTTGATGCAACAAATGGAATATTGATGAAACCACATGCTTCATGTTTTGCCCCCTATTGATGGTTGCATTGATGGCCTAAATAGTGAAATAAGTATCAAATTGCATTGAAATTGTGTGGAAAATTTTGCTCATAGGAGCTAGAAATGTTTTAGTATGGTTCTCTAGGTTGTAGATACACCTTCTAATATTGGAAAAATATGAATATTTTATATGTATTATTGTGTATATCTTTTAACATTTGAAAGTATTTGAAGCTCTGTATGTTGCCATGTAAATTTCATGTATGAGGTAATTGTGTCTTGGGGGCATCCCTAAAATGTTTCCAAGTTGGTCTTGTGTCCTAGCTAGCTTGTTCATTGCAACGAAAGGTGGATATTTGGTGCTTAGAGTTTCCATCTTTAGGACAATTAAATTGTAGTTGTCATCTTGTCTTTCTTGGTCAAATATACTAATCTAGGTCTTATTTTAGCAATCATTTAGTAGATTATTTAATTTGGTGCTTTGTTTTCATGTGGTTCAATCTTTTAGCTTGTAATAGCATTAAACTATTTCGGAACGAAACATGTTAATCATAGTTTCTTATGGTTTTGTATTTTTTAGGACTTTTAAAATCTTAATCTGTTATTATGCATTTAAATGTTGAGGGTTCTGTTCAAGGACATAAAAAGAAGCCAGAAAATATTATGAAAGTAGAAATGGAAAATATCAACTAACCGATTTAAGATTCACCAACTAGTATAGTATGTGACTTGTTAAAAAATAATTGCTTAAAATACTTTTGTACCGTGTTTACATGCAACTTTTTTATTTATACATTTTTAATTTCAGGATGTTGATCGAGAGTTTCTTCTCCGGATGTCTTATATGGAAATTTATAATGAAGAAATTAATGATTTGTTAGCCCCTGAGCATCGAAAATTACAGATTCATGAAAGTATAGAGGTACAAAAATCACATTATTTTTTTCTAATTAATTATATATTTTGTTACTAGTGAATTCATTCTCTCTTCATACATGTAGAGGGGAATATATGTTGCTGGCTTACGTGAAGAGATTGTTGCCTCTCCTCAACAAGTACTTGATCTGATGGAGTTTGGAGAATGTATTTTCTTTATCCTTTTAACAATTTTATCTTTTGCATGCATTTTTCTAAGGTTTTCTTATGTTTGTACTTTTGAATTAGTTGCCATTACTATGCAAATAAAAGAGAAGACCCGGCATCAAACAAAAAGTTGAGAGTGATAAAAAGAAATTTACTTTCTTATAGTAATTCCAAAATAAAATAAAAATAAAAGAAGAAAATTGAGTTGGCTTTTTTAGACATGTGGTGGGTTATCATTGTTTGGTTTTCGACATGTTGCACCTTGACCACCTCCATCATTTAAAGGTGCAAACTGATGGACGGAAGAGTAATTCGAGTACTTAATTTGCATACTTTTTCTTCAGGTGCCATAATTTACAATTTTCCCATTAGTTTAATTACTAAATTTGTAAGTAATTTTTTTTGGTGATCCAAAATTCAGCTCACAGGCATATTGGAGAGACAAATATGAATCTACACAGTAGTCGATCGCATACCATTTTTCGCATGGTAAGTTATAAATATTTTGTAATCTTAGTTGTAATATGATTTTGTTTGCACATTTGCCTTACTATATTACTAGCTAAATAGATCATTGAGAGTCGGGATAGAACTGAAGATGGAGATGGGGATGCAGTTAGTTCTTGTGATGCTGTTCGAGTATCAGTTTTGGTATGTGATTCAAAACAACAGAATTTTTATTTTATTTTATTTTATTTTTATTTTTTTGTCAAATAGATAAAATGAGTTGTTGATTAAGTTCTTATTTAATGTTATGTACCAATTGTAGAATTTAGTTGACCTTGCTGGATCAGAACGTGCTGCTAAAACTGGTGCAGAAGGTGTTCGACTAAAGGAAGGTTCCCATATTAACAAAAGCTTGATGACATTGGGAACTGTGATAAAAAAATTGAGTGAAGGTGCTGAAAGTCAAGGGTACGTTTCTTTCTTTCTTCATCTTTTTCTTTTTCTTTCTCTGTTTTTCTTTTTCCACAACAAAAGTGAAGTGCAGTTATTATGCAAACATTAATGACATTCAGATCAATTTTCAGTGGTCATGTTCCATACCGAGATAGCAAACTTACGCGCATACTGCAACCAGCTTTGGGAGGAAATGCAAATACAGCTATTATATGCAATATCACACTAGCACAGGTAGCAATCTTTATACTGCCGGTTGCTTATGTATATGTATGCCTCAGCATAGCTGCAATTATTCCTATTTATTTATTTATTTTGTAATGGCAGATTCATGCAGATGAGACTAAAAGCAGTCTTCAGTTTGCAAGCCGGGCATTGCGTGTCACAAACTGTGCTCATGTCAATGAGGTTTATTTTGACTTCTCTTGCATTTCTTATGATTAGCTTTCATTTAACATACATTCTTGTAGCTTGCCTTGAGAATACTTCTACTACCAAATGGCCTGTCAAATACTCTTGTATATATGTTACGTCCAGTTCTAATTCAACATTATTATTCGTTTCTTTAGCTTAATTCTTAATGTAGCCTTTTTTTTTTTTCTTTTTCCCCTGTTGTTAGATTTTAACAGATGCTGCACTGCTGAAGCGTCAAAAGAAAGAGATAGAGGAGCTTCGAGCCAAATTGCAGGTTTGCCCACTATATTTGTGGTCTACATGAAATCTTAATAGATCCTTTATGGAAATAATGATTCATGAATGTTTTGTGTGTTATAGGGTTCTCGTTCGGAGTACTTGGAAGAAGAGATTCTTAATTTACGAAATACGTTATTGCAGGTATTATATCTTTCACATGATGGTTTACTTATATTTCAGAGAATGTTTGAGTATGTTATGGAAGTTGCAAAGCTTGTTTGACAGTCTGAACTGGAGAGAGAGCGAATAGCTTTGGAGTTAGAGGAGGAAAAGAAAGCACAAGTAGAGCGTGAAAGGGTGTTGCAAGAGCAAGCCAAGAAAATAAAAAATTTGAGCTCAATGGTCTTGTATTCAAGTAGAGATGAGACTCGAGATCAATTGAAAAGGGTTTGTCTTGTTATTCAACTTTAATTGTTTTCCTTTAATGTATTTATTCTCTACTTTTGTTAGCTTATTTACTACTTATCTGATCACAGAAGCTATGAATCTGAATAACTTTATTTGTCTATAAAATCATACTAGAGCCTTTTCAACTAGGTGAGTGGCTTAAATTTTAATCTGTAAAATGAGGTATGTAAAAGATTTGAACATATATAATGAAAACCTGAACCAAGAATCTTGAGTTCTATTGTATGATTAGCATGATATTCTGTAAACAAGGAACTGAACAAGAAAGTAATGGTTGGGGTGATACCAATGCTATGTTTTAAGGTTTTATTAATCTTGTTCGTAGATTTCAACGTGATTGGTCTGAATTGTGCATTAAGTGAAGTTTTAACAGGTGTAAGTTACTTCTTCGCTGCTAAGTTGCTTGATCCTTAGCTTGCATAACCAAGCTGATCTTTATAATTTCCACTATCTCTTAGATAATGTCAATACTGATATTCTTAGATTCATCTAAGTGTTTCACTTCTAGAATTAATTAAGCAACCAGGCTTTGCTTTTGTCCCCTTTTATCTGCTCACTTTCTATTAATGGTTTAGCAAGCAGTAAAGTAGATCTCTGATGCCACACTCACATGTCTAGACTTAGCTCATATGAAATTTTCCTTGATTCAATAGTATGAATAATTAGATTGCCTTTAAAATTAGAATCAGTGCCTTTTCTGGTCCGATTTTTTAGGGGTGGTTTTGAATTTTGAAGTGTAAATCTTTTTCTTGCGGTTGATCTAAAGGAGCTAGGTTTGATTTTGGGTCAAATACAATCATAATTAGGTCCAAGATAGCAGATCTCAAATTCCTTTCAAAGTTAGTTTTCATCAAATTGAGCCAAATTAAAATTTTCACTCCAAATCTAAGATTAATCATGGCTTCAAAAGTAATTATGAAAATAATAATAAAAATTCACGTTTATGTGTGTTTTTTACCACCCAATTTATGCTACAAGTCAACCCTAAAGAATGATATGCAAACATTTCATATAAATTATAGTTCCTTACTGTTAAGCATCCAACCTAGAACAATTGGCAATAGGGCAATATAAGGTCCACAGGCTAGTCAGACTTAACAAATATACGATTTTACCACTTAACACTTACATTAGCAATGTTGGGTAGTTTTGTCGGATGAATATTGGATGTCATAGTTTGTTGCTCTTATCTACTCCTCATATGGATCTTTCCCTTTTATCTATAATATTGAATAAATTATTTGCTTGTTGCTGTAGGGAAAAAGGCGAGATACATGGTGCCCTGGGAATCTTATGTGGGAGGCTCTTAAAGAGGTAACCTTTTCTTGCTGCTATGACTAAACTTGATCTGGCATTGTAATAAAATTGCAGTTCAATTTTTCCTCCTTCCTCATGGGTGTATGAGCAGTGAATCAATGTGAAATCTATTTTAGTTCAAATAGATGACCATTGATGTAGGTTATTTGCTAGGGTGATTGAGCATTAAAAGTTGTTTTGTTTGAGCAAAATAAACTGATGTAGGATTACCTTGATAGGTAAAAGAAGGAAATAGTTTGTGATGATGTGATGCTGTGTTTTTGGGAGCATCAGAATGTTGTGTTTGAGAAATGTAAGGAACAAATTATATAAATATATGCTAACATTATTTTTTATGTGCTTTAGGACTACGTCAGTGTCCAGTCAAACTCATCTGCCATAAAGCCAGCTAAACCTCAGCGTGATATGGGACCGCTTCTTTCATTTGAGGAGTTGGTGAATGAAACTGGAATTGCAGATGACTCATGCAAGCAAGATGAAGATTGTAAGGCTAGTGCCTTGGAAGGTTGTACTCTTCCAGATCCATGTGCTTTACTGCATGTAACGAACAGGAGAAAAGTTCTACCAAGGAAGAAAAGCTCCTCTGTGGTTTGTGTTATGTCCCTCTTGTGAAAATGTCCTTGTATTAATCTTTCCACCCTAATGTGTATCATCCATTCAGGAAGACAACGAGCTACTGGAACTGCAAACGGAGTATGAGGATTTGCTTTTGAAGTTTGAAACTCAGGTCACATTTTTTTTCCAAGTCTTTAGCATACGATTTATCTCCATCTATTCTACTGATGCTCTTTTTTTAATGCAGAGAACCATGAGTGAGATACAAATTGATTGCTTAACAAGAAAGCTGGCTGAGACCAATACCTTAAATAATAATATGAAAGTTAATGAGTCTAATAATCGTTCTTTTCTTCATGCCAACAAAACCAATTATGGTGACAAGAATGTTGGTTTGAGGGAATATGAAGCAATTCTTGTGATCAAGCAACTCCAAGAGAAGGTTTATTTCATTAATATCTCTCTTTTATTGTTTGTAAAGTGGTCTTTGTTGCACCCACCAAAAATTTGTTGATTGTGTGTGTGTGTGTTTTATTAAATTTAATTTAATTTATTTATTACATTTCAGATTAAGATACTGGAAGCAGAAAAGAGTTCAAGCCAACAAAATCTGGACAGTCTTGTTGAGCTTGCAACAGAGCAGAACATATGTGCGAGGGAACAATTTGATGAGGTAACAGTGATTTCAATCGATTATTAATGACCTTTGTATTCTTCTTGGTTCTTATCCTGCTTCACTTTTTGACTTGTAATCTGCCAGACTTAGCTAGGCTTTAGATGCAAATGCATAATAAAGTTCGAGTCCTTGCCTACTTTGAATGCACCTGAAATCATAATAGGCAAGGACATTAACTACACACATTTCTTGCTGTGTTTCCCTAGTAAAGTATCCATGTAGTTTATGGATGGTTTCAT
This sequence comes from Corchorus capsularis, assembly GCA_001974805.1. Lineage (NCBI taxonomy): Eukaryota > Viridiplantae > Streptophyta > Magnoliopsida > Malvales > Malvaceae > Corchorus > Corchorus capsularis. Next base: position 42,192 of record AWWV01006770.1, read on the forward strand.
TATGGAGCTGATGCATGCATGTAATTGTTCATCGCTCTTGAGTCTTGATGAAAAATTAAATTCAAATGTAAAGCATCAAACTTTAATGCCATCTTCTCCTCATGAAACTTCTGATGATGAAAAAGTTATCTTCCTTATCTGTTTAAGATGGAGGGGAATAGGCTCCTCACATATGTCAATTTGTAGAAATTCTTGAGAATCTTTTGCTCATTAGTGGTTGTGTCAAGGTTATTAAGTACTCCTAGTATTTTTGTAGTGGATTGGGTTGGTGGGTGAATATTGATGACTGTGTATGCATGTATAGCATATGTGAAGTTAGTGTTACCTTCATCTTTTTTAGGAACTGTAGAAAAGTCGGTTCTCTGAACTTTTCTGAAGCTATGTTAAGGTTTTGTTTTCTTTAATCTAGTTTGAATATTGATTTCGTTGGTCCAAACTCTTATAGCTTCGTCATGAGCTTCTTAATGCACGGGAGGAGGCTAGGGTGGCTCGCGAAAGACTTGCTCTCCATGAAGCTGGGGGGATGATGAGTGTAAGTATCTTCCGAACTGTGCACGTTTTCTGTGTAAGATTTTAGCAGACACATTCGTGGACTTGTGTCTTCATTTTTGCTTGGATTTTCCCAATTCTCATAAGTTCTGATATGTAGTTTCTTATTATGTGTAAATATTACCATGTGAGAAGCACATAAAAATGTTTTGAGTTTTGTTTTGTAGGGGGACTGTGACTTTGCAATCAACCTCTCAAAGGAAGTCGAAGATCTAATTTTTGAATCTCAAGAGTCAAAAGAAGTAGTTCAAAATCTATCATCCCTTGTGGATGAGGCTTTTCAGAGTTTTTCTGCAATAGTTAAGGAATTTCTTGTGAGTAACCGAAACATCTTGTGAGAACAACTCTTCGTATGAACTGTTAATAGTTTTTAACAGTAATTGTATTTCTTAAAGAAAACTGCTGAACTCAATATATCTATTATTAATCACATATGCATCCTATCTCAATCTCCATCTCATTGGTTAGCTCTATGCTTTATCTTCAGGATTTGAAGGATATGATGTGTCAGAGTTCTGTGCAACAAAAAATATTTATTACAAACACTGAGAAATTACACTGTTCCATGCTACAAAGGACTTTGGAATTTGAGAATGAGAAGGTAGTAGATATGGCATTATCATTTTCATAGTATATCTTTGAATTGGCTTCTGTTACTTCTACATGAAAATTTCGTTGCTTTTAGGATTCCCTGACAAAATATTCGAGCAAATATCTGGTTTGCAGCTTGTTTTGCAGAACCAATCTGTTGATCTGCAGAAGAAGGTAAAGGAACTAATGGAATATGCTCAAAACCATGAAGCATCCTTGACGGTATATTTTTCTCATTTAACATACTATGATATGCATAGCATAAATGGGTAAGAATGCCTTTCTTTGACATCGTTAATATTGTTTCAGGCACTTGCCGAAGAACATGACTTGGAAACATCAGAGTATCTTTCTCATATTCAGAATCTTGAAAAGGAACTATCATATATTTCGTCAGGTTCCTTGGCTAGAGAAAAGGAGAGTTTGAGAAAAGATCTCGAAAAGACAAAAGTGAAGTTGAAAGACACTGAATCCAAGCTCAAAAATACCATTCAGGAGAAGACAAAACTTGAGGTTCAGTGCAAATGTTTTGAATACTAAAGTTTTCCTTTTCTAAGTTATGATCTGTATTAAAATGCTTTCACAATCTAGGGGGAGAAAGCATTTGCTGAACGAGAGATCAAGCGATTGCATGGTCAGAAGGCCCTTCTTGAGCGTGACATCAGTAAACGTGATTCACTAGCTGGTAAAAGGCGTGATTCAGTTTTTGATCGGAATTCAAAGATGACTGATCCAAAGAAAGCGAAAGCTCTTGAGCAGACAATGCAGGTAATGATGGGACTTGGAAAGTGTTTCTTTTTTTTTTTTTGGGTGAAAAAAGAAATGTAAAAGTACTAGCTTAGTTTAAAGCCCCGGGGGAAAGCAACCCCCCGGCTATCAGCATAGAATGCGTCCACGACGTCAGAAGGGGGAAAGTGTTTCATGTTTTTAACATGAGCATCTAAAATGAAAAATGCCTGTCAGTGCTGTGGTTAATTCAGAATAGAAATTAATATTCAACATTTTTTTTTCTATAAATTCTTGCGATGATGATAATCCTCTTCTGATGATGAGTCCATTTTGCAGGATCTCATTGAAATCTGGCAGTTCCTTTCTTATTGTATAAGCCCTTTTCTAAATCTATGGACCTTTTATTATATCATCCTCTCCATGAATACATGCATAGTGGTTAGACATGGTCTTGTAAAATTTTTAAGATAATTTGCAAACACAAAAAGTGTCTAACCTTCTTATTGTGCTTTGTCGTGTTACCCAGCATGATGAATTTTGTCTAACCAAGCAAGAAGGAACACCTTTCTGCAGAATTCAGCTTTGCTGTTTATTAGCTACTTTCAATACTAACATATTCAAATCATGCCCTCAGCTTAAAAAAAATCTGAATCCTCTATATTCTTTTCTTCCTTCCTGCTCTCAGGAAGATTATAAAAAGCTGGAGGTTCTTGCTTTTGAAATGGAGACAACTATTGCTTCTCTGGAAGAGGAACTAGCAGCTGCAAATAGGGACAAGGAAGAGGCTATCTCCAGAAATGAAGATTTGGCCTTTGAACTTCAAGCCCTGACCGAAAAATTGAATGTATCAAGCTCGGAAATGAATGCTCTGAGAGAAGAACTCTCTTGCCTTGTGAGATTCCTGTGCATAAGTCTTTACCTCCATTTGGTTTCTCAATGTTGCTACCCCTCTTAAGGTTTAAACAGTGGCATGTATGTTCTTGTTTGAAGCCTAAATATATAATTTTCACTGTACAGAGACTTAGTATGGAACAGTCTAATTCTAGCCAGCAGGAAATGGAAAGCTCCATTAAGAGGTTGCACGCAGAAAAGGAGGAGTTGGCAATGGTAGTCTAACATGTTGTTAAATTGTGAAGAACTAACTTTTTGTCCTTAATTTTGTATTTTTAGTGTAATCTTGTTCATTGAATTGTGCCGTTGATCTTGCAGCAACTTACTAATTCACTATTGGAAATGGAGGAAGAAAGGGCAATACAGTGTGCTAGAGAGAAGGCTTCAGCTGAAGCCATAGAAGAGAAAGAAAAGTTATACAATTTAGAAATAACGTCTTTATCAGAAACATTGTCTGAGGTAAGAGTTAAAGTTTCTTATAGAAATATCTTATGAAAAACTAATTGCACAAGTTCATACTTGTGGCCAACAAAAGAAAACAAAGTTTTTTAGAGTCCAATGTCTACGTGGCAAAGAGTTTCCTTCTTATCATGCCATGCCATCACGAAAAAGCCACATCATCTGAGTTAAAGGTAAAATCTTAACATTGTTATCGGTTGTGCTTAAAATCGAATTTAATGAAATTGTATTAAAGTTGGGGTAAGAAGACTAAAACCATCAAATCAAATAGTAGAGGGACCTAATTTAAACTTTAACCTTTAGCTTAGACAACAGTGTAAGGGTTCTCACCTGCATTGTGGACTTATGCTGGTTTCTGTATTTTGGAACTCTCAATTCCTTTGAAATTCATGTTGTGCATCTCCTTCGTTTCGACTTCCAGTTAACCTTTTAGAATTGTGTTGTGTTAATTTAATGTTTTGACATTTCTTGTACATGCTTCAATATATTTGTAGCTAGTCTTGATTGTCTTTGTATAACAATTGGAAAAAAGGTACTCTTTGTAGAAGTATAGACAATCTAAAATCAGATTAGTATAAAATTCATCTAATCCAAAATATGCAGCTAGCTTATTTTATAATTTATAGGCAAGTATCTCCTTTTTGTTTGTATTAATTTCTCATATTTTAGTGGGCTGCTCCAATTTTGAAATTTATTGTGTGTCCTTCAGCTCAGATAACTGCCTTAATTTTATTTTTATTTTTATTTTTTTTCTGTGGATGTTCTTTGCAACAAAATCATGGTATAGAATGTTAAACATCACAATGGATACATCTTCAATTAATGAGGATTCTTTTATATGGAAGGTGATGAAAGACTTGGAGTCATGCAGAAATGAATGCGATGACCTCAGGGGAAAGTTGACTTATTTTAATGAAAATGAAGAATTGACGAAAATATGCAGGTTTGTCTCTTGGTTCTTTTCTGTTTGCTTTTTTTGTGGAAATTTGGTTCTATTACTCATGGTAGCCACTTAAAAAAGATGGTTACTTTGTCTTGGGAGCCAAATCAAACAAATAATAAGATGCCCTTAAATGATGACTATGAGCAGCAAGGAAATTGTAGGCGAAATCTAACTGTCTCTTTTACTGCTATAACAGCCTTTGTTTAGAGACATGATCCTGAATGCTGCAAATGCAATGATTTATCAATGTTTAATCTTTCCTAGGTGTGAATAACAAAAATAAAGATTCCAAATAAATCTAAAGCCACTGCCAGATCTTCAGAGACCGCTAAAGTTTCCCAATTCTTTGTGCTCCACTAGCATCTTAAGACCCCCTTCCCCCACCCCCAAATATTAAAAAGCAAAGAGAGACAAATAAAAGCAGTCCATCACATTTATTTTGTAAAATCCCTAGTTTTATAAATTCATTTGTTGCATTCTGTTCACTTATTTCTTCTCTAATTAAATAATTGGGAATAAAATGTAGAAAAGTCTGTTAACCTCCTACTTTTGCTATGGAAATGCATTGTTTTATGAAAAGGAGCCCAGTACCTGGTTTTTTCTATCAATTTCTTGCTTCCAGAAATGTATTAACAGTATGTCAAACATTATGACAGCATCCAGCTTTTGAAGTTAGGTACAAGGAATAGAAGATGTAATTAAGTTGACAAATTTAGAGTAAGAAATGAAATAATTTTTATTCCAGTCCAAAACAAAAGGAGGCATCTTTCTTGCAAGATTCTTGTTTAGATGCAATTATGAGCTTTATTTTGCATCAATAGTACCTGACAAACTTAAATATTGTTCTAGAAGTATAACATTGCTAGTTGTGTGGAAATAAATATTTGGCTTATGCATGGCCCTTTCTTGTAAACCTCATATACATTGTTAAAGCCACTGTTTCCTATTTCAGTGTTCAGAAGACTTCAGAGATTGACCAGATCGAAAACGACATAAAAGATGCTGATTGTGAAAGCAAAAAGACTCAGCAAGTACTTTCTTCATTTTATCCTGTGCTAGTATTAAAGTTGAAAAAAAAAAAAAAAAGAGGCTAGGGATGCATAGTAAATACCTTTTCCATTGCAGATATTGAAGTCAAATTTTGACATGCTTTCTTTGGAGCTTCAACATGCACAAGAGGAGCTGAGTATTATAAAAAGAGAACGGGACGATTTATCAGCCAAAATTGGACAGCTTGTTACTGGATCTGACCTCTCAGAAGAAGTCCAGGTTGTGTCATCTCTGCAGCCTGTAAAATATTCTAACAAGACAAAGATATGAAAATCATCACTTGTTGAGTAACTATATAATTTATTAGATACTGAAGTTTTAGTTTTTCATTGGCAGAAACTTAAAAACCAGCTTCTTGATATGTCAAGAGAAAGGGATAAACTGTTAACACAAATTGAAGAGCAGCACAGATGTCTGGATGAATTGGAAGGGCTGAGAAAAAACTCCAATGATGCGGTTGGTTGATTTTTTGTTATTAAGACCTTTTTCTCATTGTTAGTTAATTTTGTGAGAATTATTATCTGATATCATGTGAGATTCTATTGGCAGTTAATGGAGGCTAAAGTTGAAGTTAAGGAACTGACTAATAGATTATCTTGTATGGAAGTCAAGATGCATAGTGTAAGTAAATTGCACAATATCTCATACATTTGACCCAATTTGTTAAGAATTGAATTATTGCTGATTTCAACTATTCTTGTTTTCTGTGTTTTATTTACCTACAGGATCAACTCAAGAACGGCAAGGAAATGGCAAAACACAGAATGAGGCTTCGCGGCACACAAGCACAATTGGATGCCATTCGGTATAGATACAAACAAGCTTTGGATGAGACAGATACCATGAATAGGAAGTTTGAGGAAGCTTCTACAAAGTTAAAGGAAAGGTTGGCTTCGAAGGGACTCGAGGTACTTAACTTGAAGAAGCAGCTTGCTTCAGCCTTAACCTGATAATAGAATTAATACTGCTTGTGTTTCTAATCAAATACTGCTTGGGTGAGAATGGTATTTATGATAGATGGAGAAATTCATTGATACCGGTACATTAATCATATATAGTTTTTTTTTTGCTACATAAGAACAAGAGACTGCTAAGTGTAACTATCCTCAATTCTTGTAAGTTGTAGTAACTAACCAAACTAATCAAGTCATCAACCTTTCTCATATAGCAAAACAAAGCTTGCTTTAGGCCATATAAGGATTTGATTATACATACACCACTAGGTTAGTGGTGATTTCTTAGATATTTTAGATAATGAAATAGAAAATGTTTTTATTGTCTGGAAAAAAAAGAAAATGTTTTTATTCTAGTAAACAAAGTCTCAACTGTGGGGAAAAAAAAAAAAAAAAACAAAGCCTCAACTTTTCAGTCCAATTCAAACCGATAATGAGGCCCGATGAAAACCCGTTTTTAGCCAATTGAAGGCCCATGCACCCGATTGTGGCCTAAACGAGCCCAATTAAGCCAAAAGAAGCCCAAGTCCATATCATTCCACGCCTCCAACTCCAATTTAGATGACTTTGCTCACTTTAAATATTGAAAAAAGAAATTTGGAAAACAGTTTCCGCCAAAAAAGGGCAAAGAGCGCGAAGAAAGAAAATTTGTTTCTTGGACTTTCTTCCCTAATTCTCTGTTTCTTTTTTGTTTTTCTTCTTATTAATTTTCTCTCAAAGATTTCATTGCTTTTCGAAAATTCTTATTGATTTCAAAATCTATTGTCTTGTTTTTTGTTCCAAATTCTGAAAGTATTGAAACCCCCTGAAATCCGACTACCCTAAACCTAGGATTTACGATTTCCGGCGAACCCGCAAACGCAAACGCAAACGCAAGGCGGTGACTACAACAAATAAGTCACAACAAAAACGTAAGTCTTGTTGTTTTTTTTTGGCCAAATAAGTCTTGTTATTATTATATTAGGTATTCAAGTTTTAGGTATTTTTCAGGTTTTTGGTTTCTCGGTATTGTTAGGTTTATGGGTTGATTAGGTTTTTGGTTCTTGTGTTGTTGGAATTTGCTGAGACCCTGCTTCAATTTTCAGACCTCTAGTTGGATTCTCTTGTTATCAATTTTGTGACAGTCGACCCGCCATGTGGCTAGCAGCAGAGAAAGGGTCAACAGCTATTTCCTGAAATCTATTGTCGTGGTGAACCAAAATCAGAAGTCAGAGAAATCACAAGCTGCTCCTGCTGGTGTGAGGAGGAAAGCTCTGTCTGACATTACAAATTCAGGCAAGCCAAACCCACGGTTGCAGGAGAGAAGAAAAAAGAAAAAGATTCATCAAAGTAAAAAGCCTCTGGCCATTTTGGCAGAGGCAGAGGCAGAGGGTTCACCTGAACCTATAGATTGCCACAACCATGATGAATGCATCAAAGCACAGCAAAGATCACTTATGATCCGCACAAGTGAATTTCTAGATGATTTCTCCAATGCATCTGCAGAGCCCATGAGTCCTCCCTGCTTGACACCTCCACCAAGTCCAAAACCACTGTTGTGGGATATGATACCTGAACATCTGTCTCCTCTGAAGATTGAGTCTCTACCAAGTCCAGAACCACTGTATCATGAGGTCATTTTTAAGCTGTTACAAGATTGAAGCCAAGCCAGAATTGTTACAGATTTGACATGGATGGTTAGGACTTGCAGACTGACCCTCCTACTTGATTATTTTAGCACTTTGAGTTGTTTATTCTTTGAATGATTGGCTGCTCAATCAAGAAGATGGATATGTGTACAATTGTTTGCGGTTCTATAAAAATTACATTCTTTAGCTATTTTCATTTT
>AWWV01006772.1:0-11092 GCA_001974805.1 Corchorus capsularis
AAATTTTTTAATATTAATTAATTTATGTTTAGTTTTAATTAGTTAATTAAAATTACTTAGTTTATGTTTAATTAGTATTTAATTAGTTTATGATTAAAATAAAGGAAAATGAATTTGAAGATTTGTTAGAAATGAAATTTGAAGAAGTTTGAAGAAGTTGTTAAAAATGAAGTTTAGGGTTTAAAGGTTGAGAGTTTGAAGAAGTTGTTAGAAAGTTCAAAATATGAACAAAGAGTAAAAATGTAAAAAAGGGGGTGATATTTAGTAAAAGGGGACAATGTTTAGCAATCTAGTATCCAAATCAAAAGAAATAATTGGGTCTTGCAAATAATTTGGGCCTATATGAATATTCAATTTAGGCTCATAAAGTAGCCCAAATGTTACAACTAAACTAAAACGATACCGTTTTGATTCTCTTGACTCTAATGGAGGGCTGAAATTGATTTGGTTAAAATTCACACCGTTAATCTCGATGGCCAATTCACGGTCATCTTACTCATCTTCTTCGCAGATCTCCGGCGACGAGGCAGCTCCACCGCATTAACTAAGAAGGTTGTCGTTCTTTTATTTTGCGTAATAAGAAAAGAAAAAAAGGGGAGAGGGGAAAAAGAGAAGAAAGGGTAATGGAAGAGCCGCGTTCAGTGAACAGTCCGAGGAGAATCTTAAGTTTCTCAAAGAGAAGAGCAGGTGATGAAAAGGCAAAATCTGGGTTTGGAGTTTCATGGGAACAAGGTCCTAAAACTTCCGAGGTTTATGGATTTGTTGGTTCCATTACAACTGTTGTTGCTACAGGTCATTTCTTTTCATTTGTATTCTTTATTATCTTGTCTTGTGGTATAAATGGAGTTTTTAGATTTCTACATGAAGTGCTTATAGGAAACATTTTCAAAAAAAAAATTAGTAACTTATGAGTTTGGTTTAATCTTGTCATGGTTCTTGAAATTTGTTTTTCCATGTGAAATTATGAGTACGCAAGAATATCCTAGTGTATGTCATGAAAAATCTCAAAAATTTTTGAATTCTAGTGCATGAGAAAGCACTTTGCTTTGGTTTTTTTTGGTGTTCCTATGTTTTTCTTGTCCATTGATTATAACCCGGTAAGAAAAAGTGATATATGTAGTGTAGATTTAGTGTACGAATCTCATTTAAAACTATATCTTTATTGAAGAAACTGAGAGAGTAGGGATTATTGAAAGACCTGAAAATATCTCACTAATGTATGTAAATAATTTTTGAGCAGTTATTTTCTTTGTATGGGCATATGTTCCTGAACCTTGGTTACACTCAGTGGGGATTTTTTATTATCCTAGCAGGTCAGTACATTTTCCTGTGCTAACTGAATGTTGGTTTATTTTGGAATTCTTCTTACATGCTCTAATCATAGTGAATATTGACAAAGTGATATGGTACAAAGCAGTCTCCTTGATGCAAGATCTTTGTTCGACAGTAGCTTTTCTACGTATCTGGATCTTTTGTGTTTGAGGGATGATTTTGGAGGTTTAAATTATACTGAGAATATAGTGAAGTTTGGATCTTTGGATTTAATGGTTTGAGAACAAGGGGTAAGTTGTAGGATCAAACCTTTTCTCACTGGATTTTAGCAGAAAAGGAAGGAATAAGGCAGGTCTAGAAAGCAGAAAATCACACCCTTTGCAAGTTTAAGATGCTAAATTTAGCTCTGAATTATCCTTTCTGCTACTCTCTGTAAAACCCAAAGAGAATATAGGCTTATATAGGCTACTAAGAACTCTACACAAATCCTACAATTCTCTAACCCCATTTTGGATGGGAAAGTCCTCTGGGGAACCTTGAACCTCCTGAAGTCCCATTCCTTTCTATTGCATAGAAATTCCTTGGAGCCAAAGCTAAGAAGTAATGATCAATACCATCTAGTATGTTTTATTTCTATAAATGAGCTTAGCTTCAATTGATAACTTCCGGTGAAGCTCTCACATGACAGGAAGTTCATGAAATGACTTGGGCAATTCATATATGTTAGTAGTACAGTATTAGTTATATAAGTTTCAGTATAACTTGAGTTGAAAGTATTACTAATGTTTTCCTTATCTGTTCTCCAATATATCTACACTCCGTGGACATAAAAAAGTTAGTCAATCCTTGCTGCCAAGATTATTATTAGTAGTTGCAACTTAGCGATTCTGTTGTGAGTAATTGATGTCCATATGTTTGCCTTTTCAGATATTGGGCATTGGCAGTTCCAACTTATGCTATGGTGACAATTGCATTAGCTATCGCATTTTATATTGGCCTCAACTTCATGTCTACGCCACCACCAACTTCATTAACTACAATGTTTGGTAAGTTTTAACTTGCTTTTCTTTTGTTGTGTTAATTAATTTTCCTCAGGAGTAGAAATGTTTGTAACCTTGCTGAGTTAAAGCTAACAGAGGATTCTTTAGTTAAGATGTTTTGTTGATTAAATCTATTGTTATAAAGCTTAAAACTTTTATTTGTTTCAGATTTGGTTTTCTTTGCCCTGCCATTGCATGAGTGGAGCTTATCTGTATATTGTTGTGCTCTTTTGTTTTGTAGATGAATTTAGCCGAGAACCGTCAAGCCTTATGTCTGATTTGGAGGGAGATGAGCAGCCAATCGAGCCCATATCTGATCTTGGCATTGACAGGATTAATGCTCTCATGTTTGATGATGCTAAGTGACAGTTCATCTTATTTGTATCTATCCTGCCTACACGATTACTGGGGCTAAGGGAAGCATGTACTTTCAGTTTCTTTAGGTTGGTCAGTTTTTTATTGGTGAAATTGTAATTTAGATTTTTGTTATTTTAACAAGTTACAGTTACACTGTGCCCATCTTTTTAATGAGATCATGAAAAGATTGTATAGGTATAGGCATCGAGGCTAAGAATTGTAAGTAGGAGCATAAAATTGCCAATTATTATGCAAATATAGGATTCAGAAACCATATATGTATATTGGATTCTAGTGTAAATTTTCGTAGTGTTTGGGAAATATACATCAATTCTTATATGCCAAATAATGTTTAATCATATATGTACATTTAGTTTCACAAATCAAATGAAAGCTCGAACTGATAAACTATTAACAGAGGATTGCTATATGATTCTGAGGAGTATGCTTTACTAACATCATGGCTATCTGGTTTCGATGATTTGATTACCTATTCCTATTAGCATAATAATCGGTATAAAGATCAAAATAGGTACAAAATGATGCTTCTTCATACATACATTGGCCATTATTAGGGATGTCCTGCATTTCAGAATCTGCTTTCTTTTGAATCTCCAAGGCAAGATCTAGGCTGAGCTCCACCTCCCCCATTACCGGACGTTCATTTCCATCATAGTGGACACAATCACGAGCGATTTCCAAATATTTGTTGAAACATTCCGGAGCTATCTTCCCCTTGAGGTATGGATCAACCACATTATAAACGGTTCCTTCCCTTCCTAATCTACTAACCCACTCAAGCATGAATTGTTGATTCTTTGGTAATGTCTCATCAACAACTCTTCTACCACAAAGTAGCTCAAATAAAAGGACCCCAAACGAGTAGACATCACATTTCTCAGTTAGTATTCCAGAAGCAATGTACTCTGGAGCCGCATATCCATAAGTTCCAAGAACTTGGGACTCCATTCTTATCGAGGCTTTTGACATGCTAAGGGGTCCCAGTTTCGACAACCCAAAACCAGAAAGCTTACAAGACCATTCATCATCTAAAAGAATGAGTGAGGGCTTGATGTCATGGTGGATTACAACACGCTTGGCTCCTGTGTGAAGGTAATGTAATCCACGAGCTGCACCAATACAAATCTCTAACCTCTGTTTCCAATTGAGTCGAACATACTTCTTACCATAGAGATGATGACTGAGTGAGCCTCTGCTTACATATTCGTATACAAGGATCATCTCTTTTTTGTCGTTGCAGAAGCCGATAAAAGAGACGAGATGTGGGTGGCGCAACTGGCAAAGAAACTGTGCTTGCGTTCTGAACAGTTCAAATCCTCCGTTTGATCTATTTTCCAAGCGAGTGACAGCAACAACAATGGTCCCATCATCGATAGTCCCCCTGTAAACATGCCCAAAACGACTACTACCAATAATTAACTTTTTATGGAAATTATTGGTGGCAGCTTTGATCTCGCCTAGTGAAAATTCACGGCATATGCCCTCTGGAAGTGCTGAATTCTGGCTACTTTTTGTTTGAGGGGAATTTTTCTTTAAGACTTTCAAGAAACCTACAAGAGAACACAAATGGTACTTCATGTTTACTGAATCAAAAAACAAAAATACTAGTTCTTCTTAGGCCATTGGATGAACCCCATCAACTTATAATAACATCAAACACCGCAATCCAGACGACCAAAAAAAATTGTTCAACAATCCCTTACGTTGTGTTTGGATGAGGAATTCTCAAAATTTTAAAGATTTTTAAAAAGAAAGAATTTTAAAATGCATAATTTTGAAAAGCTAGAAGATTTTTAGGAGTAGATTGTGAGATATTAGGAATTTTTTAATAAAATAATATTAGAAGAATAAAAATATGCAATATGGATATCATTTGATTTGTAATAATGTATATATATTTTTAATAAAATTTAGAAGTGAAAACACATCTTTTAAAAATACATTTTTATCATTTTAAGTTAAAAAATATAAAAAATTTATAAAAAATGAAAGTTAGTTAATGTGGTGGTTAAGGTAAAAAGAAGAGGATTTTAAAAAAGACACCATCTTACATGGATTTTGAAGTGAGATTTTGGACCCTTCAAAAATCCCTCTCCAATTTCCCAAGATTTTTTAAAAACCCAATTATGATGTTGCCAACCAAGTTTTTTAAATTTAGATTTTAAAAAATCCCTATTAAAAAAAAAATCCCTCTTGAATATCTCAATCCAAACGCACACTTAATTTCCAGACAGCTCCTTCAAGAGAAGTCAACAACAAAAAAATAAATGATGTTCTTTTTTTTTTTGGTACGCGGCTAATTAAAGTAATAAGGAATTTCTGTGGACTGGATAGCATTTAATTAGTAGTAGTATTGTAAGAATAAAACTTTTGGTTGGTGTGAAATCTAAACTTCCATGATATGTCATGGTGGCAACTTCTTAAAGTCAAAGGCATCAATATTGACATGGGAAACTAAGACTATGTTTGGTAGTGGAGAACATTCTCTATTTTCCATCTCCAAAAATATCAAAGAAATTAAGTAGTGCTACAACATGTGTCAATAAAAACAAGTACAGAAATATTAAAGAAATTAGGTACCAAACATAACCTAATATCATTAGTATCGTACTTTGATGATGTATCTAAACTATAGCAAGTATATAAAGATTCAAGATCAATCTGATTATACAATAGATATATAGTTGCTGTCAAAAGAAAACCCCCGCCGGGTCTGAAAATGATGTCTTCATTTGTGATTCTATCATGAGGATTAAGAGTATGTTAAAAAGAAGAAAAAGAAAAAAAGTGTTGGTTTTATATCAGAAATTGTATAAACTTCAGTAGGACTTCTTCATACCTACATTCTCCATAAGAATGATGATCCACTCTGAAGAGATGCCAAGTTGTGTTTTAAAATGACCGTGGGTTTTACTTGGGGTTGGGGACCATTCATTTTCTATACAAGTAAACTAATCCAAAGTGATGAATTAAGAAAAACAGGAAAAAGCAATTATCAATTTTGTTTAAAACATTGTTGGTTAAGTGGTGAAGCAGAGGAACTCTGCATATATATAGATGTTTAATAATCCTCCTTTCAGTTCCTTTTACTTTACATGATGTAAATGTTCAAAATTATGAAGCAAACCTTACACAAGTGACAAGACAACAGTTATAAAATGTTGCAACTCCTAATCAGTCAATGGTTATAAAATTTCTAAAGTGGCATTCTTAAAATATGAGTAATTAAGATCATCAGAGACAATAATATATATTTCAATTTCATTTCTAAAATCAATTTATAGCTGCGTTTATCTCAGAGCAACAATTTAACTTTAAGCATCCATTATTGAACTACATAAACATATTTAAGTTTGGAAGCTCATGCATGCATGTGGCTTATATATAAATTCTTCCAATAATCATAAACTTGCGCACAAGAATCAGAAATATCAAAGGCAGAAGAGGAGAAAAGGACTTGTTCATACATGCAATATTCTCCATTAGGATCGATGCGCTCCATTTCGGAGTCTGCTTGGATTTGCAGCTCCAAAGCAAGCTCTAATGTTGCCTCTACCTCGCCCATGGAAGGCCGTTTGTTGCCCTCAGAATGGATACAACCAAAGGCAATCTCCAAAAATTTCTCTAAGCACCTTGGGGAAATTTTCCCTCTCAAGAATGGGTCAATGGTATCATAAATAGTTCCATCTTTTATGCATTCTAAAACCCATGGAACTAGAAATATCTGATCCACATCTACGGCCTCCTCACCACGCTTGAACACGTTTCGACCGCAGAGTACTTCAAACAAAACAACCCCAAAAGAATAGACGTCTGATTTGTCAGTCACTAGAGTGTTATGGTTAAAGAAAGCCTCGGGAGCCAAATACCCCATTGTGCCAAAAACAAATGTTGTCGAGAGGGAATCATATTGGAGAGGACGAGGCAACTCTATTTTGATTGGAGCATTTGACATACTGAAAGGTCCTATCTTGGACAACCCAAAATCCGAAAGCTTAATCAATTGGCCATCCAAAAGTATATTTTGGGGCTTGATGTCACGGTGGATTATTGCACGCTTTGCGCCACTATGAAGATAATGTAATCCCCGAGCTGCACCAATACAAATCTCTAACCTTCGTTTCCAGGAAAGGGGATCATAACCAAATATACGACTACTGTGGAGATGATCATGAAGTGACCCACTGCTCATGAAGTTGAACACAAGGATCTTCTCGTCTTTTTCATGGCAAAACCCAATTAGAGTGATGAGATGTTGATGGCTGACCTGGCAAAGCAACTCCACCTCATTTCGGAACTCTTCCACTCCTAATTTCTCGCTCGAAGACTCCGGCCGGGGCATAAAGCGTTTGACAGCGACAACCAAGGTGCCATCATCCATAAACCCTTTGTACACCATTCCAAAACCACCTTTTCCCATAACTAATTTTGAGGCAAAGTTGAAGGTAGCAGCTTCGATCTCCTTTAATGAAAATTGACGGCATAATCCTTCTGGAAGTGAGGATTCATTACCTGATTTTCCCCTGCTCCTGGGAAATTTTATCTTGCTTGATGTACTCTCAGAAACTCCAATCAAACTTAGGGAAGAATGCAAAAGATTATTTCTCATTATTGAGAAAAAAAAAATCAGTAGAATGACGGAAATCAAGGTGGAGAAGGTTTTACTAGAAAAAAAAAAGTGTGGAGAAAGCAAGTGATTTGAATTGAATTCGCAATGCAACCTAATATCTCAATGAACTAATTACCTACCTTGCAATACTAGACTTCGGTTTATTTAATTGAAGACGTCAAGTTGCTAGCTAGGAATAATCTAATCCCAATTTTTTGCATAAAAAGTCTTCGAGTACGTCCAAGTGCTCAAGTTTTTTTTTTTTTGGGTGAAACAAGTACGTCCAAGTGCTCAAGTTTCCTCGACGCTTCCCTAGTATTTCTTGGCAAATGGGAACTCCAGCCTCAACCATGAACTAGTCTATGTACCCAAGCATTTTAGTGCCCTTTCATCAATAATGAATGACATCACATAGCACCAATATTCTAATATAATTAAAGCTTTTTAATACAACTAATATAATTAAAGTTAGTAAATGAAAAAGTTATGATTCTATCAATTAATTTTAGGAAGATTTCGGCCAAAAAAAAGGAAGATGCTACACTTACTAAATAAATTAGAACTTCCCGGCTGCGCTTCGCGTGCGGCTGTTTTATCTTATAAATTTTTTTTAAGAAAATTCAGTTAAGAAATGAAATTTTGTTGTGAAATGGTAACAAAACAAAGCAAGGAAGTAGAATTGAAGTATGAAAAAGACAAAAGAATAGAGAGACAATAAAATATGAAGAAGGGGAGAAATTGTTCTCATTCATCTTATTTCATAACAAAGTAAGTGGCCTATTTATAGGCACAAAGATACATCACCATAAATATAAGGTGATGAACTTAGTACATATGTATACGTGTATGAATGAACCAAGTCATCAATATTCATGCTTTAATTAGATTCATGGACATCCACAACATACATGTATATTCATAACAAATTTATAATTAATTTATAATTATTTGATAATTTATTTTATATAGGAAAGAGGATGAATGTCTTTTAATTTTTCCAAACTAAAATGAATACAAATATAATAAACAAAAATTAGAAAATTAACTATTGACACTTGTCAAAGAAACCAAATAATTATTTGATAATTTATTTTATATAGGAAAGGGGATGAATGTCTTTTAATTTTTCCAAACTAAAATGAATACAAATATAATAAACAAAAATTAGAAAATTAACTATTGACACTTGTCAAAGAAACCAAATGCCAAGTGGCACTCAATGAGAGTCTTGTACATAAAATTAATAGTAGGTTTAATTGCACTAAAAAATAGCACTTTGTACAAACACTTTGTACATGTACCCATTTTTTTTTAATTTGTGTACTCGGACTCGAATCACTATCCTTTAGATACAAATGAATCCACCTAACCACCAGAATAAGGGGAGAACCAGTATAGTTACGTTTTTTTATGTCTTACAAGATTGTAAAATTTCCTTAAAATAAAACAAAATCTTATAATTAAGGAAAAATTAAACAAAATCTTATAAATAAAAAGATATTATATTACATATTAACCCTAGAAATAAAGATAAAATTTTAAAATCATAGAGGGCATTATAGATATTTCAGCTCGAGATTTATAAGTTTAGCCTTAAATAATATGGAGATAGAGAGAGAGATAGGATATAAACAGGTACATATATATCCGAATTAATGGTAAGTCACGTTTGAGTTAGGTTCGCTTATTATGGGATAAAGCTCTACCAAATTAATGATTCCCTCCTTTCACAACACTCAAGTTTGAGATCTTGTTTAAAGAACAAGTATCGAAACACTTGAACCGACATACTCCTTCTATTCCTATTTAATTGTCCATTTTTCATCAAACAACCTCATATTTGACATTTTTTAAAAAAAAAATATAAAACAAAATAAAATTTTAAAATAATACCTATAAACTTTGAAACACAAATTTTTGTATACATATTTTTTTAAATTTTAATTCTACATATCTTTCTTCTAAACAATGGTGAAAGATGAAGATATTTTGACCAAATTAAAGTGGACAATTAAATATTATGGATAAAGGGAGTCATAAATTGTGTTGGTACACCCCAACCCAAATACCCTTCCATACCCATACCTGCTCACTTTTTTTTTTCTAAGGTATACCTGCTCACTAATGTCAAAAAAAAAAAAAGTATACCTGCTCGTTATTTTTATGGGTAAATGATGTTTTACCTATTTGAAAGAGAGGCATGGCCGGGTATAGGGGTGGAGATTTGGGTGTTGGAACAACCCATTCAAAGAGGGGAAAAATTGTGAAGGCACATATTACATGTAGGAGAATTATCATAATTTTAGTTTATTTCATTTTCTTGGTGTTAAAAAGATAGTGTTAATGATAAGGGTTATATATAATACACCGTCAGTTGAGTTTAGTAGACTGTACAAGTAGGTTTTGAAGGGTGACGTGTGAATAAGATTGAAATATTTAAAATTTAATTAATTTAGAAAATGGACATGTGTCAACTCCACAACCCACTTGTGAAGTCCAAAATTTACACTATCAGTATATCAAATAATAATTACCCTTAATAATAATAAGTTCCCATTTATAATAATAATAAGTTCCCATTTATTTATTTTTTCAATTGTACACTTGAATTTTTACTTTCGATTACATTTAGGAATTTGTTTAACAGAAGTTGATGGCTCCGTTAAATTTTTAACTCCAGATTCTCTAAAGGTCAATGGAATCATTAGTCATGTGACGTGATCAACTTCCATCCAACTAAATGTGACTAAAGTTGTTGAAATTTTTTTTTGAAAGTTTATGAACTAATTTAACCATTTCTTAATTCTTATAATATAATAAGTCGAATATAAAGAAGTAAAATGTCTAATATGTCTAATAAACCCTGTAAAACCAGCATTAAATTTGCTCAATTGATAGAAGACCAAAAGATTAATTAAATACGGTCATTTGATGTGCCCATAGAATTTTATTATTGGATTAGGTGGATTGATCACATCAACCATCGGAATCATATTTGTTTATTTATACTTTTTCAAGTTCAATCCCTTAAATTAACAATGTTTAGTAGATGTAAATTTTTCTTTGATAATAGTTTAAAGATGTAAATTAATTGTTCACATTATCATGTAAATTATGTTCACATTATCAGATATTATGTTCACATTATCACTATGTGAGTGTAGAAATAAAAAAATAGTTTATATTAGTTTTCTTTTTTCCACATTTAAGTTGGTAGTTTTTTTTTTAAATAATATATAAATAAAAATTAAATATTATATATTTCCTTGGTGGTTTTATTTTCAAATTGATAGTTTTTATTTTTACTTTTTAATGTTTTAAAAACTAAGTTTGTGTCCGAGTCAACTCGTGACACAAACTCAGGACTTCACATTATAATTGATATAGATATGTTAGTTGATTGAGCCACTTGCTTTCCCATGCGCGCTAGGAGGGAGGAACTGAACGAGGTCCTATTATTATTAATAATATACTAGATATTATCCCGTGTATTTGTGTCGGGTTTTTAGGTTTATGATTGAAATTGAGTAATTTCAATTTTAGATAAAATTTTATCTTATGTAATAGCAATTAAGTTAAATTAAGTTAAATGAAAAGAAATATTGTTAGAATTCTAATATCTATTCAAATAATTATCTTCTGGAAAAAAAGTAAATGGAATTTTACTTGAATATACTTCAATGTTTTAAATATTATTTATAAATATTATTTGGAATTCCAAATATATATGATAATATATATTGGTTTTCTTCTAACCAATTAATTTTGGACAAATGTCAAAATGATATGAGGC